>JAJIBD010022841.1:0-26847 GCA_021461705.1 Cryptotis parvus | reverse complement strand
TGTATTTAACATTTTATTATACCACCGTGAGATATACAATTACAATGTTGTTCACACTTGGGGGTTTCGGTCACATAGTGTTCCAGCACCCCGCCTCCACCAGTGCCCCTCAGCCACCACCCATGTCCCCAATTCCCTCCCCCTCCCACATCCCGCCTAAATGGCAGGTTCTTTATCTCCTCTCCTCTCCCTCTCTCTCTCCTCCTTCTCCCACACATTGTGGGTTGTACTACGATACACTTAGAAGCCATCACTTGCATTTTTTTGTCTGTATTTAATGCTCAGTTCTATGTTAGTATCAGAACTTTAGACATTTATTCACTCATGTTCCTTTCTCTATCTAAACCAACCTCTGACCCCCCACACGCTTGCGGTAATTTCCCACTTTTGGTAAGATCACCTAGTATATTTATGTCATGCAAATAAATGCAGTCATTCTATGTCTCTCTCTTTCCTTCTGACTAATTTCACTCAACATGATTCTTTCCATATCCATCCATTTATAGCAAAATTTCATAACTTCATTTTTTCTGACAGCTGCATAGTATTCCATTGTGTAGATGTACCACAGTTTCTTTATCCAGTCCTCAGTTCTCGGGCATACTGGTTGTTTCCAGGTTTTGGCTATTGTGAACAGTGCTGCTATGAAAATAAAAGTGCGGATTGTGTTTCCGCTGTGCGTTTTTGGCTTTCCAGGGTATATTCCCAGGAGCGGTATGGCTGGGTCAAAGGGGAGCTCAATTTCTAGTCTTTGGAGGAATGTCCATATTGCTTTCCAGAAAGGTTGTACAAGTTGACATTCCCACCAACAGTGTATGAGAGTCCCCTTTTTCCCCACATCCACGCCAGCACTTGTTGCTTTTACCCTTTTGGATATGGGCCATTCTCTGTGGTGTGAGGTGATATCTCATTGTTGTTTTGATTTGCATCTCTCTGATGATTAGTGATGATGAGCATTTTTTCATATGCCTTTTGGCCATTCGGATTTCTTCCTTGTCAAAGTTTCTGTTCATCTCCTCTCCCCATTTTCTAATGGGGTTGGCTGTTTTTTTCTTATATAGCTGTACCAGTGCCTGATATATCCTGGATATTAACCCCTTATCAGATGGGTATTGGGTGAATATTCTTTCCCATTCTGTGGACTGTCTTTCTATCTTGGTCACTGTTTCTTTTCGAGGTGCAGAAGCTCTTCAGTTTCATGTAGTCCCATATATTTATATTTTCTTCTAGTTGCTTTGTTAATGGTGTTTCACCTTTGAAGATGTCTTTAGCATTGATGTCGTGGAAGGTTTTTCCTATATTTTCTTCAACGTACTTTATGGATTCAGGTCTGACATTGAGATCTTTAATCCATTTTGAACTGATTTTTGTGCAAGGTGTTAGACACAGGTCCAAATTCATTTTTTTTACATGTAGCTGTCCAGTTTTCCCAGCACCACTTGTTGAAGAGGCTTTCCCTTACTCCAGTCTGGACTCTTTGCACCTTTATCAAAGATTAACCGATCATGTCTTTGAGGGTGGGTGTCAGGATACTCAACTCTATTCCATAGGTCCACCGGTCTGTTTTTATTCCAGTACCATGCTGTTTTAATTACTGCTGCTTTGTAGTACAGTTTGAGGTTGGGAAAGGTGATGCCTCCCATCTTCTTCTTCCCAAGGATTGCTTTAGCTATCCGTGGGGGGCTTATTATTCCATACAATTTCAGAAGTGTTTTGTCAATTTCTTTAAAGAATGTCATGGGAATCCTTATAGGAACCGCATTGAATCTGTACAAAGCTCTAGGGAGTATTACCATCTTAACAATGTTAATTCTCCCCATCCATGAGCAGGGAATGTGTTTCCATTTCCTCGTGTCCTCTTTATTTCTTGAAGCAGTGTCTTGTAGTTCTCTTTGTATAGGTCCTTTACACACTTGGTTAAGCTGATTCCTAGGTATTTGATTTTCTGTGGCACAATTGTGAATGGAATCGATTTATTAATATCCCTTTCTTCTCTTTCGTTATTTGTGTATAGGAAAGCCACCGATTTTGGGTATTGATTTTGTACCCTGCCACTCTACTATACCTATCTATTGTTTCTAAGAGTTTTTGGGTCGAGAGTTTAGGGTTCTCTAGGTATAATATCATGTCATCTGCAAATAATGATAGCTTGATTTCTTCCTTGCCTATCTGGGTGCCCTTAATGTCCTTTTCTTCTCTGATTGCTATGGCGAGTACCTCCAGTACTATATTGAATAAAAGAGGTGAGAGAGGGCAACCTTGTCGTGTTCCTGATCTTAAGGGGAAGGCTTTCAATTTTTCCCCATTGAGAATGATACTCGCTGTGGGCTTTTGGTAGATGGCTTTGACTATCTTGAGGAAGCTTCCTTCAATTCCCATTTTCTGGAGGGTTTTAATCATGAATGGGTGCTGGATCTTGTCAAATGCTTTTTCTGCATCTATCGATAGGGACCATATGGTTTTTATTTTTTTCTCTTATTGATGTGATGTATTTTGTTGATTGATTTGCGAATGTTGAACCATCCTTGCATTCCCGGGATGAATCCTACTTGGTCATGATGTATGATCTTTTTGATGAGTCTTTGGATTCTGTTTGCTAGTATTTTGTTGAAGATCTTAGCATCTGTGTTCATCAAGGAGATTGGTCTGTAATTTTCCTTCTTTGTATTGTCTCTTCCTGCTTTGGGTATCAGGGTGATATGCGCCTCGTAGAAGCTGTTTGGGAGTGTTTCTGTTTCTTCTATTTCCTGGAAGAGCTTGAACAGGACTGGCAGTAGGTCCTCCTTAAAGGTTTGGTAGAATTCGCCAGTGAACCCATCTGGACCTGGGCTTTTGTGTTTGGGCAGACTTTTTAATTACTGTTTCAATTTCCCCGATGGTGATAGGCTTATTTAGGTATTGAAGGTCTTCTTGTTTCAATCGTGGGAGGTTATAGGACTTCAGGAATTTATCCATTTCTTCTAGGTTCTCATGTTTTGTGGCATACAGGTTCTCAAAATAACCTCTGATGATCTTTTGTATTTCTGTTTTTTCTGTTGTGATGTCACCATTTTCATTTCTGATTCTGTTTATTTGGGTTCTCTCTTTCCCTGTCCTTACAAGTCTTGCCAGTGGCTTGTCGATCTTGTTTAATTTTTTCAAAAAACCAGCTCTTGGTTTCATTAATCTTTCGGATTTTTTTTTTGGTTTCCAGGTCGTTGATTTCCTCCCTAAGTTTCACTATTTCCTTCCTTCTGCCTGGATTGGGCTTCCCTTGTTGGTCTTTTTCTAATATTTTCAGCTGTGAGGTCAGGTTATTTATATGGGCCCTTTCTTCTTTTCTGATGAATGCTTGCAGAGCTATGAACTTTCCTCTTAACATAAAGGCAATTTAAAAATCATGTCCAGCTCAGCTGAACAGAAAAAGGGCCTACCAGACAGCCAAATGTGGCTTTTGTAAGTCAAATAGAGACAAGGAATGCGGACAGTTGCTAATATCGGAAAACCAGAAGGTGGCAGCACATCATAAGGTCTTGGTGGATTTTCTATTGAAGATGTCCAAAAGGGAAATTAAAAGAGGCACAAAGCTGATGTGTTCTTTGTGCCATTGTCCTGGAGCAACAATTGGTTGTGATGTGAAAACCTGTCACCGGACATACCACTACCACTGTGCATTGCATGATAAAGCTCAGATTCGAGAGAAACCTTCCCAAGTAATTTACATGGTTTATTGCCGAAAACACAAGAAAACTGCACATAATTCTGAAGCTGATTTGGAGGAAAGTTTCAATGAACATGAACTGGAGCCCTCATCACCAAAGAGTAAAAAGAAAAGTCGCAAAGAACGGCCCCCGGAAAACCAATTTCAAACGGCTGGTAGAAGACAGCCGCTCCACGCCTTCCCGAGGAACAGATGAAATGGAAAGTAGTTGCTATAGAGATAGGTCTCCTCACAGAAGCAGCCCTAATGACACCAGACCGAAATGTGGATTTTGTCATGTAGGGGAGGAAGAAAATGAAGCGAGAGGAAAACTGCACATATTTAATGCCAAGAAGGCAGCAGCGCATTATAACTGCATGTTATTTTCTTCTGGTACAGTCCAGCTCACGACAACATCAAGAGCAGAATTTGGAGATTTTGATATAAAAACTGTGCTGCAGGAGATTAAGCGGGAAAAAGAGTGAAATGTACACTTTGCAGTCAGCCGGGTGCTACTATTGGATGTGAAATCAAAGCCTGTGTCAAGACTTACCATTACCACTGTGGCATTCAAGACAAAGCTAAGTACATTGAAAACATGTCACGAGGGGTTTACAAGCTGTATTGTAAGAATCACAGCGGAAATGATGAGAGAGATGAAGAAGACGAGTGAGAGTAAAAGCCGGGGAGAACTAGAAAGCGATCAGCAGCAACTAATTCAGCAGCAACTTAATGGAAACTAGGTTGATGGGACAGAGTTAGAAAACTGGGAATGAATTATGACATCCATAACTACTATTCTTTTTTTCCACTGTTTTCTAAAAATAAAAAAAAGGGTTTGTAACTTTTTACGCCCCTTAGATCCTTCATTGAACTGCCTAAAAACGTCTCCTTTGTTTCATGAGCCTTCCACTAGATGGCAGAGTGTGACACATTGATATTACCTAGCTGTAGTTTGCAGTTTCTGGGAAGCAATTGAAACGCTATTAATCCTGTGTATAGTGTCAGCCATTCCAGCAGACATTGAAGCGGAGTAAGCTGTTTCAGGACTGAACAAAGTTTTACTGTTTAGAGTGTCTAAGTTTGTTTAGCGGATTCATACTCAAAGGAGCCCACACGCTAATCTCATGCGACTGTGCCAACCGGCCTTGTGCCAACGCATGGGAAGATGTCTTTTTATTTTTTATTTTTCTCCTTCCCACAATCAAGTCAAGGGGGCTAGAAATGAAGAGAGCCTTCTTTCCCCCCTTTCTTGGTCTTGACAGCCCGGGCTTAAAAAAATAATTCCTTCCAAGAAGCGTGCTAAAGCTCCTCCTTTGGCTCCTGTTAAAAGTTGTTCTCACTGACCAGCATGGACTCCACAACTGGTGATTGATGAGCAGCTAAGAGCGCCAGTCCTCGAGCCCAAACTCATAACAATACACCTCTGTTCATGTCAGACAAAGAGCTTGGTGCAAAAAAAAAAAAAAACCCACATCGGATCCTTCCAAGTTCAACTCCCTCGCAGCCACAGCAGTGGAACCCTTCGAAGACCGGAAAGGGTTCCCACTCGCTAAGAACTTCAATCGTCCCTGTCTGAACCTGCTCCTCCCAAGTGCCGTGTGGCGCGGAACACTTCCTCCACTGGCCCAAGTGTGCTGGAGCGGAGGACTATTGTAATGTAGGTGTTCAAACCAGTTTTGGCATAAAACAGTATTTCCTTTTGATTTTGTGACCACTATTTTAGAATCGTTCATATTTGTGATGTTTTCTTGTTTTGTTTTTTTTCCTTCATGGCTTGGCTTCTCTATTCAACAGGCTTTCAGGCCCTCCCCTCCCTCCCTTTGGGTAGGGGTGCGCTGCTGCGTTCCTGCTCCAACAGAATTGTGTCTCAAAGCCTCAGAATCTGGCTATGCAGAAAGGATCTCTGGACGCTGGCATTTCCAGCCAGTGGTCTTCCACTTTCCTGCTGAAGCACATTTTTATATGTTTCTTTTATGGCAAAACCAAAAACAAAACTTGAGTTGGTGGTCTG
The DNA here is from genome assembly GCA_021461705.1 of Cryptotis parvus. NCBI lineage: Eukaryota > Metazoa > Chordata > Mammalia > Eulipotyphla > Soricidae > Cryptotis > Cryptotis parvus. The sequence continues at coordinate 21,154 of JAJIBD010022841.1, read as the reverse complement.
CCTAATATTACTATAGCACCTCAAGATCAAGGATAGTCGATTGCGGTTTCTGAGTCATTCATTAACCTATTGCATTGAAGCAAATTAGCAAACAAGGAGAATCGAGGTAACTTGACTGTACATCCAGAGAATTCTGCGGCTAATGGAAAGGCATTTTTAAAAAATGTAACAGGTGGAAATTACACTGTGCTTAATGACTGATTTTTTTTTAACTGCTACTCCCTTCAAGTCACATTTGTCCAGTGTCCATTCACACATTTACTTAAGGGATGTGGTTGTTGCTTTCTTTTAGAAGGATTGTTTTAGAAAGAAACTAGTGTTTGTAGTTGGTTGCCCTATGCGTTTCCTCCTTTTGCTCTAAGTCTGCCATTGATGTATGTGTGTGTGTGCTTGTGTGTGTGTATGTGTGATGAATTTTTCAAAATTCACCATGACTTGAAGTGCAACGACAGATCTAGATGTTTGTTTACCAAGCTCTGTGACTTTTCCCAAAGGATCTGTATTTTACTTCCTTCCAACAGCTTGAAACCAGTTATTTTAACTCTTTGAATCACTGTGTCTTCATAATTTTTTTACATTGTGTGCCATAAGATTTACCCATGGAACAAAAGAGCACCTTCCTTTTTGGACAACTACTGTAATGACGTTTTCAGGGAAATAGAAGGTGCAGGGGTTGTGCTGGCCAGTCAGTAGGCGTGTTGAGGAATGTGAGTATTATACCTCATTGTTTGGGAGCTTCACATGTAAACAACTGTATGGCTTTTTTCTTGTATGAGTTTCTGCAACCTTTTCTCTGCCACTAGCCACCAGAATAGCACTTTACCTTTTGGTTGGCTAGGAAAGTGGCTGGCTACCTATTTTTCTCACTGTGGTGTGATTGGCTGAACAGTCGTTCATTTACAAAAGGGTGTGTAAAAATCAAAGTCACATGCAAAAATCACCAGTGTAAAATATTTTGATTGTCTTTCCATGTTTTCATCATAATGCTGAGTAAAAGTGCCTTACAATGTAAAAAATTGTACAGTACTTCTGCTCCCAAGTAGCATTGTCGCCTTCCAGGTAGTAATTACATTGTGGTATGACTATTTAGAAAAATGGACCTCAGCGGTGTATTCACTGTTCATCTCTTCAGTCCTTAACTGTAGTTGTAATAAGCATGACATTTTTTGATAAATATATAACATTTATATCATTTCAAAAAAATACTCCCATCACCATCTTTTACACATATTTTAGCTCGAAAGTTTGAAGCGTCTTTTTCTTTCTTCCCTTCTTTTTCCTCTCCCCCACCCTTTCTCCTCTCCATTTTTGTTTTGGTTTTGTTATTGATATTAAACAGTGTAATCTTTGCAAGCATATATTGAAGATTATTCTGGAGCATTTATTGCCTTACCAGAAATGTTAGTCAGAAATGTTCTTTAGAGTAGAAAGATAGACTTGAGTTTCTATGCTTTAATAAGAGCTTTGTTCCTGGAGTTAGGGGTAGGGGGTGGGAGGGACATTCTACTTTCATCTCAATCTGTTCAAAACCCACATCTGAAATCATTTGTTTCCAATATCAACAATTTTAGAATTTCACTTAGTACTTGCTCAGAGTACACCCTACTCAAGATATTAAAGAGAATAACAAGCTCTGTAGATCTACTGTTGAGGCAGAGTCTATGTACTTGAACCAACTTGTGTTAAAAAAGATTATACAGAAAAAAGAATCTGAAGTATCTCAAAGCAAAACAAAAGTGTATTAGAATGTTGTTGCTTTCCTGACTTTCAATAGATCGCAGCGAGGGAGCTGCTCTGCTACGTTCGAAACCCCGACCCAGAAACAGGTCTACAAATGGTTTAGCACCAGGTTCCCCACGAACATGACGGGCGAGGGGGCGGCCGCCTTTCCTGCCGCGCCCCGATTCCCGAGACGAGCGGCTCTCCGCACTGGACCCCGGTCCCGATGTGCGGCGGGGGGACGCGCCACGGCGCTGCCAGCCGGCGGGACGGCGGGGGACCGGCTATCCGGGGCCCACCAAGGCTCCCGCGGCGCTGCCTTATCATTCCGCCTGTGTGGGATTCTGACTTAAAGGCGTTCAGTCATAATCCCACAGATGGTAGCTTCGCCCCATTGGCTCCTCAGCCAAGCACATACACCAAATGTCTGAACCTACGGTTCCTCTCTACTGAGCAGGATTACCATGGCAACAACACATCATCAGTAGGTTAAAACTAACCTGTCTCTCGACGGTCTAAGAGAGAGAGAGAGACTCACAGACATGGGGCAGAGCTGCTACTTGCTCTCCCTGTGCCCTGCGGCTCATGAGGTGCCCAGGAGGGATGGTAGGTTCTAGCCCTGGCCCGCCACCCCAGCAGAGCCTTGCAACAAACCAGATGACCCCCCCACTTCATGAGGGTCTCCATTTTCCACATCCAGACTTCTCTATCATTAGAACTCCATCCAGCAGACCAGCCTATCACAGCCCGGTTCGTGCGGCCGCAAGCGGCCACGCAGTTCATCAATAAATGCTGGACTTAGAAATGACTACAAGAGTATGCTACCTGCACGGCAGAGCCTGGCAAGCTACCCATGTTGTATTTGATATGCCAAATACCAGTAACAATTATAGACCTCATTCCGGAATGAATTGAGGCTCTTTATGTTCCTGGAGCAAGCATATGTCCTTGGGCTCTACTAGCATGAGACAGGACATATGGAGATGTTACTGGTGCCCGCTTGAGCAAATCGATGATGAACGGGAAGACAGTGATACAGTGACAGTGCTTTCCTTCTAAAGCACTAAAGGTCAACCAACATATACCATTTTGTTCTAACAGACATTTAGGTTCATTGTAAAGTTAAGGAATGCATAATGGGTCAAAAATTCAAACATTCCTCTCTTGTTATGTATATTTTGTTCCTGTTATATTGGCTTTGTTTTCAAAATGGTAGTTTGTAGTATTAGTTTCTCCTTTTACTGGTATTCTTGCATATACTATTCATTCAATAAATGAATCATGACTTCCAAAAAAAAAAAACCAAAATAGCTGCCATTATGGTGCCTGGGTTTCCTTCCTTCTTTTTTTTTGTTTGCTTTTTTTTTGGGTCACAGCCGGCAATGCTCAGAGGTTATTCCTGGCTCTGCACTCAGGAATTACTCCTGGCAGTGCTCGGGGGACCATATGGGATGCCGGGGATCGAACCCGGGCTGGCATGGGCTGGTCGCATGCAAGGCAAACGCCCTACCGGCTGGGCTATAGCTCTGGCCCCTCCTTCCTTCTTTTTAATAATAAATGAAAAGCATCAATAAAAGTTGCTGAAAACTTTTTCTTTATTCTTTACATGATGATAGCTGTCAACCATAATTGAGTCTCAGCACAACACTTTTTTTTTTTTTTGGGGTCACATCCGGGAAATGCTCAGGAGTTTCTCGTGGCTCTGCACTCAGGAATTACTCCTGGCGGTGCTCAGGGGACCATAGGGATGCCAGGGATCGAACCCAGGCTGGCAAGGGTCAGCCGCAGTGCAAGGCAAATGCCCTACCCACTGGACTATCGCTCTGGCCCCAGTACAACACCTTTGAGCCATCCAATGTACTTTATTGATACCTTATTATGTCTCCTTATAAAACATTTTACCATTCTCCAAACACCAAGTGTTGAGTCTTGGGACAGGCCCAATTCAGCCTCATCAGTCACAATCTATGTGTGACCGTCTCTAGTCAGAAATTCACAGACAGGAAACAGGTTTCTATCATTCAAGATTTTGTTTCACACCCTTACTAACTCGTGCCTTTGAAGTTGATAATAGAAGTGATGTGCTGAGCTTAAGCTAATGAATTTCTTATTTCAAAATATAGTGCTGTTTTTTTTCCTCCCTATTAAGTACGAGCAGGAGGTGTTTTCTAATCAAGTATTCTCAGAGTTTCTTCTATCATTGAGAGAACAAAGATGTACCCAGTGCTATTTGTAGTTAAATGACAATGAATACAAGATCACTGGATGCAGTTTGATTAAGAAAGCATTCGATTCAAAGTTCTCACAACAGTAGTGCATAAGTGGAGCTGAGGTCTGCACTTAGTGATTTGGAAGTCATTAAACATCATCTGTCAATTCACTGTCTTGTGTATTATTTATTTTATTTTTTTTAGTGAGAATGAATAGAAAGATACAGAGGGTGCACATGGTTATGGTTCTATCTGCATTTCCTGGGGCCAGGTAGCCATCTATATATATTTGAGGAGGATCATTGAACAAAGTGTAAAGACTGAAAGCAGCAACCATAGTATTAATGACTGGGTCTTCACTTTATGATCAGGGAAATGTGATCAAGGGACTGGAGCAATAGTACAGCATGCAGCCAACACAGGTTTAACCCTGGCATCCCATATGGTCCTCGGGCACTGCCAGAAAGAATTTCTAAGTGCAAAGCCAGGAATCACCTCTTAGCATTATCAGGTCTGACCCGAAAAGCGAAAACAAAAAACAAAACAAAGCAAGGATATGTATGTAGTCAAGGATTACATAGATTCAATATGCAGCACTTTTCAAAATTAACTACATTCCAAAAGTTGAATACATTCTTTGATAAAAAAGAAAAAAATACTACTGAAATGTATTAGAACCTCAAAAGACTGCTGATAGAGCTATTATAAGACAAAAAGAACAGAGGAGACATTTTCTGGTATAAAAATATATTGTAAGGCAATAGTATCAAGCAGTGTGATATGAAATAAAATGGGTAAACAGATCAATTAAAATTAGAGCTGAAAATAGATCCTCACACATATGGTCCATTTAATTGCTACAAAGACTCCAGCAAATAAGGAAGAGAAAAATGGGCAAGAGAATATTTATTTAATAAATGGATAGCCATGTTCAAAAGAATGATACCAGAACACTCTATTACACTCTGCACAAAACTGGTAACTCTAAGTAGATCAAAGACTTACATGATGGACCTAAAATAAAAAATGTAAAACATCCTATGAATTTGGCTTTTATACATATATCAACTATAAATATATGTATTTATATAGAATTGGGTCATTTCCAAGAATACTCAAATATGCTGCAATCCCTCTAATCTTAACGGAGGGAGAAGGGGAAGCTATATTCCCATTTAAAACCATAGCTTCTAGAAGTTCCAACATTGACTACAAATGCTATTTCACTTTCACTAGACCCATCCCATGTAGAACCTAATCGAAAGAGGTCTTGTTTCACATTTAAAGATTACTCCCCTTCTTCTTTTTCCAAATAGTAGTATTTGCTTTAGTTGATTACTCTCTCCTTTAAATTCCCATTTGGCCTCTGCTGTTTAAAGAAGTATCTGACATTCACGATCAAGGGTTATGAAACAAAAGCACTTGTGTAGTATGGGGGTGGAAGGGTGAGCATTCAAAGGCAGGAACAAGATGTTGAATTCAATTTTAGACCTCAAGTTTAGAAGAACATTTCTGTAGATATGGAATAATAAAAAGAGGTCAATGTCCTACACAATTCTTGATGATTACACCAACTTTGAAAGAGCTTCATCCAGGAGATGGGGAAGTTCACTAATGGGGGAGGGGGTATAAGGGGGGAGCTGGTGTAAATTGTCCTTGTATGCCCCATCCTTTTCATCAAAGTGGAATTTGACTCTGTTCTAAATAAAGTTAGCATCTCTGAAATCAACACTAAATTAAGGGGCAAAGTTAAAACCTGGGGTGAAGTCTGTGGGACTGCAAACCTCAAAGCTTTCTTTACAACTTCAGGCCCGAAAATAATTATCTGTGCACTTGAACTGGCTGGGTGTATCTTCTGAAGGTTTTCTCCATGCAAACAAAATATAAGCACTGAAACCCTTTCCCAACGTAATTTCCAACTTCGTGGCAGTTGCCCAATAAAATAAGATTATTTTATATTGCAGAAATGAGAGGGAAGACTATATGAGTTTTTTTTTTACTAAATTACCAAAGGAAGATGGGGTTAATGACAAGTAGAGGAATTGATCTTGGATGAAAACAGACTACGTAGATGCTGAGAGAGGGAAGACAGGATTGAGGCACTTGCAACAAATATGTAGATCGAGTTTGTGGTTCTCAATTATTTGTCTTCACACTGAAGATCTGCCTCTCGAGGTATTGCAGGTGTGGCTGCGGTGCCCAGCTGCGTCAGCAGGTGGCAGACAAGAGTTAGACTTGTCTACTCTGTCCGTGGGCCCTGGATGGTTGATGGTCTGACATAGAAAAATACTGGCCACCCAGGTAAACCCAGAGCACGGCAGAGCCTGGCAAGCTACCCAGGGTGTATTCGATTTGCCAAAAACAATAATAATAATGCCAGAAACAGTAACAACGAATGGAGACATTACTGGCGCCTGCTCAAGTATATCGATGAACAACGGGAGAACAAGTGATACGAGTGATTTATATAGTGGGCGGAGCAATAGCACAGCGGGTAGAGTGTTTGCCTTGCATGAGGCCAACCCGGGTTTGATCCCCAGCATCCTATATGGTCCCCTGAGCACCACCAAGAGTAATTCCTGAGCAAAGAGCCAGAAGTAACCCCTGAGCATTGCCAGTTGTGACCCAAAAAGCAAAAAACAAACAAACAAGTGATTTATATAGAATATACTATATATAAATAGACATACACACAGAGACACATATATGTATATATATATGTGTGTGTGTATATATATATATATATATATATATATATGAACGGCAATGAATAAATACTAGTAAAAACTAAGGGAGTATCAGAGTAGGACTTTACAAAATTAAATAACAAATTATATATGACAAACAAGAATATTAAAAAACACTATCATTAGTCAGAGAAAAAAGAAAATCAAAACACAATGATATTCCTACTCACAGAGTGATTTATATTAAAAATGCCAGAAACAACAAGTTCTGGAAAGGACATGGAGAAAAATGAAACCTCCTACACTGTAGGTGGGAATAAAAACTGGTTTTGCCTTTATGAAAAACAGTATGAAATTTCTCAAAAACATATAGTTACCAAATAATCCAACGATTTCACTTTTTGAGATTCACCTAAACACAAAATATTAATTCAAACGTATGTTTTATATACACACTTCTATGTTCATTGTACTGCTATGTTTAATAATCAACTTTTGGAGAAGCCAGGTCCTTAATAGCAGTTGAGTAAATAAAAAATATATGAAATGATTAGGCACCTGAGAGGAAAGATGGGTTTTGGGAGTGGGCCCATCACCTCTGTGGAGCCTCGGAAGCAGCTGGATGAGACTTGCTCATCACAATAGCTGCGATTTTCACTGTCCAGACGCCACAGCACATCAGAGCCCGCCCAGGAGAGATGCTGATCTCAAGAACAGATTAACAGAGTAGCCGAGTTCAAGCCCAGGTAGGCAGCCCTCGGAGGCGGGAGTAAACGGGAATTCGTGAGATGGAGATGGGGCCATCCCTTCCCTCTCTGATTCATCCCGGAGGCCCTGTGGCAACACCAATGAACTGCCTTAGGACAACCGGCCATAGCATCCAGAGACTCAGACACAATGGGGAGAGCTGACATCAGGCTCTCCCCAAGTCATGTGGTCTATCAAATTAGTGGAACCAATCATGTCCTAGAATATATTACAATCCACAATGTGTAAGAAAGAGCAGCAAGAAGGAGACGGGGGTGGTGGGAGATACAGAACCCGCCATGGAGGCAGGCTGGGGAGGTGGGGTGGGTGGTGGGAACATTGGTGATGGGAAATGGGCACGGGTGGAAGGATGGGTGTTGGAACATTGTAGAACCAAAACTCAAACATCTTGTAATTGTATATCTAAAGGTGGTATAATAAAATAATTAAACATATTTATGAAATACATAGTGACAAAATATTCACTTATAGAAAAGATAAAAACCTTCCTTTTTGTTACCACAGACATCAACTGGCAAGTGTCATGCAAGTGAAAGCCAAAATGAAAACAACAGAAAGAAACTGAAGCAGGAATGTCCTGTCGGGTTGGAGGTGCAGAGATGAGACTCCAGGCACAAGATATATTTCCATTAATATTTTTAATAATCACCAGCCGGAGGGGCAGCAGCTGTCATTTCCAACAAAATAAAATTTTCTAAGAGAAACAAAAATTATGCCAACTTTCTCACTTACCAATATCTGTTAAAGATACTGTTTATGCATCCACCTTTTCATTATAAAGAAAATAAAAGTAAATGGGATGAAATGAATGATTTGCATGCCATATAAACCTTATCATATAAACCCTTTTATCTTTTAACATTTGCCTCATCATATAAACCCTTTTATCTTTGATGTCTTTTATTTTAAATTTCATAAGGGTAAATGTGTATTTTTAAAATTGCATTTTATGTGTCAATTTAACAAATATTTGATTATAAGTAGGTTTAAGAAATGAGGCTAATAAATTTATAAACATTGGCATTACTCTCTGTTGTACTTTTCATTTTTATTTTTCAATTAATATTAAATTATAACTCATGATTTTTTTGATATTTTGGCTTAAAGAACTTCTAAGAAGTAGAAAAGTCAAGAATTAAATCCAACTGAATAAAGAGATTTTTGAAAGCAGCATGATCAATGAAAGTGTTTAATACATAAATCAGAATAGTGAGAAAGAATCAGAGCAGGGGTGTTGTCATTTACCTTGAGGGATTAGGTTAATACAAAAATCACAAAGATTATTTAGAGCTATCATTTTCACTTTTTTTTCGACTGGAGATCATTCCTGAGGTTCTCATTGGCCATCAGGATTCATCCAAATGCTATTGGGAAGGGGATATGCAGTGCCGGGATCAAACCTTGGACTTCACAAAAGGAGACCCGTGTTTTGTGTTAGCGATATTTCTGACCCACTGGAATGACACTCTATTTTCGGTGAATTTACATGAGCATCTGTGTTTACACTAAAGCCTGCCAAAATTATTTAATGGGATAAAGTGAATATACTCACAAAGTAGAAGTCACCTCCTATAATTAATGTAACAGTTCTAATCAATAGCTCTAACCATGGGGCGAAAACTATATAACCATGAGTTTCTCCCTCACCTCCCTTTCCTTCCCTTTCCCTCATCTTTCCTTTTGGTTTTGGGTCCACAACCAACAGTAGTCAGGGCTTATGTCAGCCTCTGAGCTCAGGTATCACTCTTGGCAGTTTTGGAGGTGTTTAGAGAATGAATAATTGTGCTATGAATGAAGTAACTATGAATCACTTTTCTCATGGGTGAGGTACTGGGTTTCATACCCTTCATCTCAGTTTTTCCAAATATTGCTGACATGTCTCTGGTGGTATCCAACATCAAAAGACACTAAGCACCATAAGGTAAGAACAAACATCGAACTATTATATAAGGCTATCATAACCAGGCAGAGCAGTGCAGCTTGGGCTTCCCCACGAGTAGTAGTGGATATGGCCCTGAGAAAATGAAAATGGATAAAGGGCAGGCACATACAGTTTAGACAATTTTCTCTACGAGTGGCTCTCAGTCACTGAGCACTACTGAGGAACTTGCTTCAAAATTAACAAAGATATTTGAATATATTTCCCAAAGACACGCAGCTAATGGTCAGTTACATTGATATAATCTAGATATTAGTAATTTGAAGGAAATAAGAATTGATCTCACTGAGATATTTATGCCTGTAACAAAGAAATTGCTAAATTAAAGTGATTGCATACTGTTTAAGAATAAAATAATTCTGATTAGAGATAGAGGTACCTAACCTACAAGTTAGATTTTAAGTATTAACTTATAAAGTAATAATATACACTAATTACTAATAAGTACTTGTGTATACAATGAAATGGATGAATATTACAAAACGTAGCGTTGAGTAAAATAAATAAAATTCTAAATTCTATATATTTTAAAAAGTTTAGCAGTAGACAAAGGAAACTCACAGTAGGTGTTAGAGAGATAGTACAGCGGTTGGATGCTTGCCTGCTACTTCCCCACCTGAGTTCAATCCTCAGCATTCCATGTGATCCCCCAAACCTACCAATAGTTATTCCTGAGCTCAGAGGCAGGAATAAGCCCCGAGTACTGCTGGTTGTGGTCCCAAAACCGAAAGGAAGGGAGAAACTCGAGAACAGAAATGTTTACTGGCCTATAGACCTATTCTTTAACTTGATAAATGCCATGTGAACACTTATGTATAAGATTATGCCTTAGGGACTGAAGAGATAGTATGGAAGATAGGGCATTTGCTTTGCACATGGTTAACCCAGTTTTGATTCCCAGTATCCAATTTGTTTTCCTAAGCACACTCAGGAGTGATCCCTGAGCACAGAGCCAGGAGTACATCCTGAGCATTACTGACTTTTGGCCCAAAAACTAAATAAAAATCAACAACATGCATACCAACGTAATGGATACTTAATATTTGTACATTTACTGATGGAGATTTAATTTCAATAATGCGTTTATGAAAGCTTTTATGAAAATGAATTATATTATGTTTATATTTATTATAATATAAATGATAGATTTATTATATAAGCATATTTTTGTAAGAATGTTATTTAAGAGGAAGTCACTGTCACTGTCACTGTCTTCCCATTCATCATTGATTTGCTCGAGCGGGCACCAGTAACATCTCAATATGACCTGTCTCATGCAAGTAGAGCCCAAGGGCACCTGCTTGCTCCAGGAACATAAAGAGCCTCAAACCATTCCATCAGGTCGTGGGAATGAGGTCTATAATTGTTACTGGTATTTGGCATATCAAATACAACACGGGTAGCTTGCCAGGCTCTGCCGTACGGGTAACATACTCTTGTAGTCATCTCAAAATCCAGCATTTATTGATGAATCGCGTGGCGGGCCACGCAAGCCAGGCTGTGATAGGCTGGTCTGCTGGGTGGAGTTCTGACGAGAGGGAAGTCCGGATGTGGAAAATGGAGGCCCTCATGGAGTCGGGGGTCGTCTGGAGGATGTGGAAAATGGAGGCCCTCATGGAGTCGGGTCGTCAAGAGGAAGTATTCTATTTAATCTGCAACATATTTATACTTTAGCAAATGACTTATAATTGAATAATAACAGGACATATAAATCATCACATCTATACTATAGGTAGTTTTTCTGTATTTTAAATTAAAGTATTGCCATGCTTTTACGTGATAGGGATGTTATTAAGTGTCCCACTAACCCAGGTCTGCTTCTAAGCAATATGTTTATTTTCTTTAACATTATAATATAAAAAAGACTTTTGAGACAGATGTCATGGTATTCATTAGATTTCTGGAGTATCTTATGAAGCTACAAATTGTAATTAATAGAAAAGACAGATGAGGAAATATGGGGAAATATTAAGAAAAAATATACCTTAAAAAGATAGAAAAAGGCACAGATGGATTTTTACTGGATTTTTCTTTCTTTGTAAACAATAGTAAATCAGGGATCAGAGTGATAGTACATTTGGTAGCGTACTTACCTTGCATGAGGCTTACCTAAGCCTCTCCCCTGTGCCATATAAGATGAGACACCACCAGGAATAATCCCTGAGAGCAAAGCCAGGAGGAAGGAAGCCCTGAGCACCATGGGTGTGGTTCCAAAAGAATTATTGTAAATCCTCCTGTTTTCTGTTTCTTTATTGCCTTTTCCCATAGTATAAGTATTATGCCTAGTTCATTTTCTTTTTTATGGATTGTGGTTAAGGAACACTGGAAATAAATTTTCCAGTTAAGTAGGACTGAAAAGAGATAGTAAATTTTACTATCTTTAGGATAATAAATTTGCATTAGAAGAAAATTAGTAAACTTAGTATTTTAATGTTGCCAAATTGAAATTTATACATAAAATTTATACATAAAATTTAGAAAGCCTCAAGTTCTTGTGTTTTCCTTCTCTATTTTATAATGAAGCTACTTGCATTTAGGCATCTGATCTCTAAGGAAACATAACATTAATGATATCTCAGAAGGAACATTAAATTTCCCCAATCAGCTACATTTAGATGTTTGGCTATATTATAAAGATCAAGATATATAATAGCAAAATTTAAAAAAAATGCAAGATTCAATACCCATTATAATGAAAACTATTAACAAAACTATCACTATCACTATCACTATCTTCCCGTTCATCATCGATTTGCTCGAGCGGGCCCCAGTAACATCTCCATATGTCCTGTCTCATGCTAGTAGAGCCCAAGGGCATCTGCTTGCTCCAGGAACATAAAGAGCCTCAATCCATTTCGGAATGAGGTCTATAATTGTTACTGGTATTTGGCATATCAAATACAACACGGGTAGCTTGCCAGGCTCTGCCGTGCAGATAGCATACTCTTGTAGTCATCTCTAAGTCCAGCATTTATTGATGAACCATGCGGCGCGAGCTGGGTTGTGATAGGCTGGTCTGCTGGGTGGAGTTCTGACGAGAGAGAAGTCCGGATGTGGAAAATGGAGGCCCTCATGGAGTGGGGGGTCTTCTGGCTTGTTGCAAGGCTCTGCTAGGGTGGCAGGCCAGTGCTAGAACCTGCCATCCCTCCTGGGCACCTTGTGAGCGGCTGGGCACAGGGAGAGCAAGTAGTAGCTCTGCCCCCATGTCTGTCTCTGGATCAGCATACCTGGGCCGGATTAAAAATGACTGCAGCAGGGTGGATCTCGATGAGTTGGGCTATGATAGGCTGGTCTGCTGGGTGGAGTTCTGACAAGAGAAGTCCGGATGTGGAAAATGGAGGCCCCTCATGGAGTGGGGGGTCGTCTGGCTTGTTGCAAGGCTCTGCTAGGGTGGCGAGCCAGGGCTAGAACCCGCCATCCCTCCTGGGCACCTTGTGAGCGGCTGGGCACAGGGAGAGCAAGTAGCAGCTCTGCCTCATGTCTGTCTAACAAAACTAATAGAGAGAATTTCTAGATAACATCTTACTCACTGGTGGTGTGAAAAACTGAAAGCCTTTAAGATTAATCACCACTGTTATTTACCTCTATTGGAAGTCGAGGCACAGTTATTAAGCAAGAAAGAGTAAGTAATTCAAATCAGAGATGAAAAAGTCAAACTAAAATTATGAGCATAGAAAGTCATAAAGACTCTAACTTAAAAAAATTCTCCTGCACAATACATAGTAAAATGAATGAATACAAAATCAATACACAATACTGTTTGTTCCTGTATTTTAGAGAATATTTATTACTCTTCAGTTATCTAATAGTTTTATTACATAGCTTATTGACACTTTGAGATTATGCTGCTGAATAAAACTCTAAGAGTTCCAATGCAAAACTATGGAATTTACTAATTTTATCAATAATCTAGCTTAAAGACTCTATATCAGTTCCTTCTAATTAATGATCAACTGTTGTATCAGGTAAAAATAAAACTCTTAAACTGTTTAAAATTTAACTTTGTTACATGAAATCTAAACTTTCTCAAGATGAATAATTTTGTATAAGAAGAGAATTATTGGGTCATACATATTTACACAGCTGACCTCGGTTTTATACCTGGTGCATCATTTGTACCTTGAGCAATGCTAGGAGTGACCCTAGCGTACAGAGCGAGGAATAAACCACTAAACACCATGCGGTGTGACCTCCTTCCCCCAAATATTGCAAGATTAAGCACAGAGCCAGGAGTTAGCCAGGAGTAGCGGCTGGTCATGGTCCTCTAACTCCCACTCCTGGAAAAACAACTGATTTTGAAGTTAATTTCAACTCACTATTAAGGTTCTACTACTGAGAGTGTACCACCCACAGGACAGAGCCTGGCAAGCTACCCGTGTTGTATTTGATATGCCAAAAGCCAGTAACAATTATAAACCTCATTCCCATGACCTGAAGGAATGGTTTGAGGCTCTTCATGCTCCTGGAGTGAGAAGATGCCCATGGGCTACACTAGCTCGCGAAAGGACATGTGGAGATGTTACCAGTACCCACTCGAGCAAATTGATGAACAATGGGAAGACAAGTGATACAAGTGACAAGAAATATAAATTATAATGAAAACTCTCAACAAAACTAATAGTGAGAACTTCCAGCTAATATACTCAATGGTGAGAAACTGAAAGACTTTATCTAAGATTAAACACCACTGTTATTCATCTATTATTGGAAGTCTAGTCACTGTAATTATGTAAGAAAGAATAAGTAATTCAAATCAGAGAAGAAAAAAAATCAAACTAAAATTTTTAGCATATACATGATTTATTTTAAGTCATAAGGATTCTGGCTAAAAATACCTTCTACAAACAATAAAATAGATGATTATAAAATCAATACACAGTAATGCTTACATTTTATACATAAACAATAATGTTGAAGATAAAGAAAGGTTTTTAAAAATTCCACTTAGAATTGACACAAAAATAAAATACAAGTGCTGTTGTGGATGCAGGGGGGAAAGGGACTCTCATCCGTTGGTGGGAATGTTGACTGGTACAGCCTTTCTGGAAAACAATATGGACATTCCTCCAAAGACTAGAAATTGAGTTCCCATTTGACCCAGCCATACCACTCCTGGGAATATACCCTGGGAAGCCAAAAACACACAGCAGAAACACCATCCGCACTTTAATTTTCATAGCAGCACTATTTGCAATAGCCAGAATCTGGAAACAACCAGAGTGCCAAAAAACTGATGACAGGATAAAGAAATTTTGGTACATTTACACAATGGAATACTATCCAGCTGTTATGAAAAATGAATTTGCCTATAAATAGATGGACATGGAGAGGATCATGTTGAGTGAAATCAGTCAGAAGAAAAAACACAGATATAGAATGACTGAATTTATTTGCATGATATAAATATATCACTTGATCACTTGACATCTCGTTATTCGTTGATGTGCTCAAGCGGTGCCAGTCATGTTTCCATTTGTCCCTGTCACGTCCAGTGTATCCCAATGGCATCTGCTTGCTTCAGGAATACCAAGAGCTCAAACCATTTGTTCAGGGTCTTGATGAAGAAGTCTGACCATCTTGTAGGTAGGCAGCCACATGATCTTTTGCCGTCCCAGGAGATCCAGTCGTTAACAACTCTAGTCCAGTGGTTGTCTCCAAGTTGCATTACATGTCCAACCTATCTGATTTGACACCTTGGCAAATGAGACAGTGTCCCTGACTCTTGATCGTTGATGGAGGTCAGAACTCCGAATTTCTTCTCTCACTTGAGTGAGGCATGATATTCCAAGCATAGCTCTTTCAATTCCTCTTTGGGAGACCCAAATAGCATTCTCATTCTGCTTGGTAGGGCCCAAGTCTCTGAGGAATTTGTTAATGTAGAGAGAATGGTGGAGTCGAAGAGATGTGCCTGGAGCCAGAGGTTCTTTGTCCTTTTAGCTATTTCTTTGATTACACCAAACAGCCAAGCGGTATAAATGCTGGCTAACTTTGACCGAGAATGTGGAAAGATAGGTCTACAGCTGAATCTCAACAAAACAATGTTCATGAAAAACGAACTAGTTCCAGATGCTCCATTCACTCTCAATGAAACAATCATCTCTCTGAATGCAGCAGTTGTGTGTAGCTAGGTGGAGAACTCAGCATGATGAGTGACCTAGCACCTGACCTGCAGGAGGAAGAGAGCTGCGTGGAAAGCCTTCAAGAGCATTGAAAAAAATTATATATATAACATAACAAAGCTTGACAATGAGTCCTTGTTCAGGGTTATAAATATTTGTTTTATTTAAAAAAGCAACAACTAACTTTACTTATGGTAAATTTCTCCAATTAAGAAACTTAAAAATTCAAGACATTGGACCAGATACATAGCTCAGCAGTAGGGTGCTTTCCTACTATGTGTGAAACACTGGGTTTACTCCTAGCACTGAAAAATATTCAAAGTATTACCAAAGCTGTTGTAAACTTAGAAACAATACAATTTCTTGAATTATACATGATAGACAACTCAAGGATCACATTATAAAATTGTAGAGCATGCCAATCATAAGAGCACTTTTCCAAATAACTATAAAGCACTGTATATTAAAAATGTTGCATGCCCGGGATTAACTGTTGGATGACAGATTTAGCTAGTCTGGGAGCTTTGCTGTTACTCACAGCTTAATCTACTTACATGTTTTTTAAACCAAGGTTCATTCTAGTGAGATCTC
The DNA here is from genome assembly GCA_021461705.1 of Cryptotis parvus. Taxonomy (NCBI): domain Eukaryota; kingdom Metazoa; phylum Chordata; class Mammalia; order Eulipotyphla; family Soricidae; genus Cryptotis; species Cryptotis parvus. Next base: position 5,121 of record JAJIBD010022841.1, on the reverse strand, counting down.
TCTTCTATGTCAACACTGATAGAGGGTGTGGCAGTTACAGAAGTCACCTTGATTCTGAATAACTTCTGACTTATTCTATATCTACTAAGACTTCTATGTTATCTAGATTGGGCACAGCTCCTCTTTATACCCACTGCACCCAGGGTGGGACAGTTAAAATTTACCAGGAGACTGCCACCCTGACTACGTTGAGACTATGTTTAAGATTATAGGAAGGATCATACTAGTTTGCCCTCCAGCAGGCGAGTGTGACCCTTTTAGTGTATACGGAGAACAAGATACTCAGACTCACCCTGGTGCAGATAATAAGTAGGACCTTGTGGGTACCATCTAGATTACATGAAGCCCATGAAATTAAGATGTATTACTTTATATCAGCCTCCTCTCTCCAGTGTTTTACATAAGAGATAATCTCAGAAGAAGGAATTAGTCCTTGGCAATCTCCTCTGTTTATACCTGTAATAGGGTGTGGCACCACCCTTCTACACTCTGTTTAGGTTTCTTTGTTGACAGGTAGGATTACTTTGGTGTATATAAGGGATCTGACTTGAGGCACTCGCCTCTCTTTTCTTCCCCTTCTTTAGAATAGGACTCCTTTCGGGTGAGATCCTCTCTCTTTGGTGGGAGACTTGGGTTATCTTGTATGGTCTAAGTTCTGACCAGAGCTAGAGTTCTTTCATTGTATTTGATTGCAGTGGTAGAACTTTTGCACTATTAAACGCCTTTTAGGAACTGCGCCAGACTTGTGAGTTTTTATCCGCTCCCCTGGTGGCCTCGGAGGTAGAAGAGAACTTCTGTCCTGATGCTGTTGGAAATCCAGAGGCTCTCCGACAATAAACTACAGATTTACATGGATAACAAGTGCTTTACTGCTGAATTATGCCCCCTGTCCACTTGAGGTCCTGAAGGAATAATATCATGGCCTACAGCACCTGCTCTGTAAACAAGTGGTCATGAATTCAATTTCCTAGTGTTTCCCTAGCACTGCAGCATTACCGGAATGTACTGCTGCCAGGAATGTCAACTTCACAATTAATTCCCTGAATATCATAACTTAAAAAAAGATGTGAAATGTCATGGCCAGGAAATATAAGTTCTGGTGAGCACTGCAATGGCCTTATGCTAGTACAACGTGCTTAGTTGGTTCCAGCACAAAGATGTCACTCCTCAGGCAATTTATTTTTTTTTATTTTTTTTTAAATTTTTTATTATACCACCGTGAAACACACAATTACAAAGGTGTTCATAATTGGTTCTTGGTAATACAGTATTCCAGCACCCATCCCTCCACCAGTGCCCCATTTCCACCACCAATGTACCCCTTCCCCTCCCGCCCCCCAGGCCACCTTAATAGCAGGTACCCCAGTTTCCTCTCTTTCTCTCTCTATCTCTCTCTCTGTCTCTGCATCTCTCTCCCTCTTATTTTACACATTGTGGCTAGCCCTGCAGATATTTAGAGTTTATCACTTAAGTCTCTTTGTGTATATTCAGTGGTGAGTTTTAATCTGCCATTACCATTTCCCATATTTAGTAAAACACTGGTATCTATTTATATCCTATTAATGAATGCAGTCATTCTATATCTGTCCTTTTCCTTCTGACTAATTTCACTCAGCATGATAGGCTCCATGTCCATCCATTTGCAGGTAAATTTCATAATTTCATCTTTTCTAACAGCCGCATAGTATTCCATAGTGTAGATGAACCACAGTTTCTTTAGCCAGTCCTCTGTTCTTGGGCATTTAGGTTGTTTCCAGATTCTAGTTATAGTGAATAGCGCAGAGATGAATAAAGAAGTACAGATAGTGTTTCTGCTATGTGTTTTTCTGTCTCTAGGGTATATTCCCAGGAGTGCTATTGCTGGATCAAATGGGAGCTCAATATCTAGCTTTCGGAGGAATGCCCATATTGTTTTCCAAAAGGGCTGGACCAGTCGGCACTCCCACCAGCAGTGGATGAGAGTTCCTTTTTTCCCCACATCCACACCAGCACCGGTTGTTCTTGCTGTTTTGGATGTGTGCCAGTCTCTGTGGGGTGAGATGGTACCTCATTGTTGTTTTGATTTGCATCTCCCTGATGATTAAAGATGAAGAGCACTTTCTCATATGCCTTTTGGCCATTCGAATTTCTTCTTTTTGGAAGCTTCTGTTCATTTCTTCTCCCCATTTTTTGATGGGGTTGGCTGTTTTCTTCTTGTGGAGTGCTACCAGTGTCCTCAGGCAATTTATATATAGTTTTTTTTCTTCAGTGATCTTTCAAGGCACAAAGTGAGTCCTACTGGATTCCTCTGTACGAAGAGAGGTCCAATCTTGAGGAAAACCGGTATCTCACATCTTCTGACTATGGGCATGATGACATGGCCTGGTTTGGTGACAATCTTGGGTGTAATTAGCTTTTTGGAAGGCTCTCTGGGTGTTCCATGTAGATCCTATTGGGGTCTGGATGGTTCTTTCAAATTGCTGATAGTGGATGAATGGATATGGAAGCTTCTGTACCTGATGAGCTGCCATATGGATGTTTCACTTCTTGCTGATAATCACATTTGCTATGTTCTTGTCTTTCCTTGGAGGACCTTCAAGGGCTTTAATGTGAAACTGACATCTCTTCTTGCTACTGCATTTTAAGCCTGCACCATCCCACTTACCCCAGCTAGGTAGAATCAGGTCCAGGTCCTTTGGATTACTTGCCTTTACAGCTTCTCTCTTCTCCCTCAGGAAGTCTCTAATGACATTGTTAACACGAAAGTGGATTTGCCTGTGCTAGTGGGTTCTTGAGGATTGTATGAAAAAATTAAATACAAAACTCAGAACGTTGAGTAAGGCAGTTTAATACACAGAGGTTTCCAGGTTCCTTCCCCAAATGTCTAGCCTCTCTGTTACCAGTGAACGAATTCCTGGTCCTGTCCCATGCAGTATGCTCACATTCCACGAATTATGGCCCAGTCCTGTTCCTGTGCTGCTCTCTCAGTGCCTGCCACTGGGCCTCCCAACTGTATCCCAGCGGTCCCTGTTGTCCTGTCCCGGCTCTCCTTAGTCTTCAGCCTCTACCCTGCACACTTGGGTGAGACTCTTGAGCTCAGTACCTTGCCCTGTACCTGGGCCTTCGTGCCCTGCCTGAACCTGGACTATCCTGGGTTTCCAAGCCCTACCATAACCTGGGCCTCTGAGCCTGGCCCTTCTTGCAGCAGCCCTTGCCTGTCCTTACATGGCCTATACATACTGGGCCCTGTACCAGGGCATGCTCCCTACCTGATCCAAGGAGAAAAGGAGGGAGTCGGTTGGGAGCAGCTGGCCAGAGAGTGAGAGCTCTTCCCTTCCCTTGTCTCTTCTCACTTAGCTCTCTTCTCCTCTTTTTGTCTCTCTCCTCTCCTTTCTTATCTCTCCTTACTTCTCTTTCCTCTCCTCTCTTGTCTCTCCTTACTGGGAGGAGAGGGCCTGGAACTGCCTTTTATTTGTTGCCAAATCCCACCCCCAGGTTTCCCTTCTACATTTTGATTGACTACCTAGACCACAGCTGGGATTAGCTACCTGAGATCTGGTGCTTTCCTCCTTAGCTCCTGCTGTATCAACATTATTCCCAGCAAAAGCTTCCTTTATTGCCTGTTTTTGAGCACTCTCTTCATCATCTAATTTTTCTACTGAAGGAACAGCCAAAAACTTCACAGGAGATTTTGTAGTTAGGAGGTTCTGCAAATCAATCATTTGTTCCTTACTTTTCTTCTCAGGGCATCAGGATGATTTCTTGGCCTCCTCCAACTGTTGCCCTTTTGACACAGTTCTGGGAGACTCCTTACTTTGACAATACCCCTCTTTGCCCAGTTATTCTAGGTCTTTCAGAGTCTGTACTCTCTCCAAACTCTGTAGAAATAGAGGTTCCTCTTCTTTCTTGGTTAGTGACTCTCTCTAAACCAGAAAAACTGAAGAGCTTCTGCACCTCGAAAGAAACAGTGACCAAGATAGAAAGACAGTCCACAGAATGGGAAAGAATATTCACCCAATACCCATCTGATAAGGGGTTAATATCCAGGATATATCAGGCACTGGTACAGCTATATAAGAAAAAAACAGCCAACCCCATTAGAAAATGGGGAGAGGAGATGAACAGAAACTTTGACAAGGAAGAAATTCGAATGGCCATAAGGCATATGAAAAAATGCTCATCGTCACTAATCATCAGAGAAATGCAAATCAAAACAACAATGATATATCACCTCACACCATAGAGACTGGGGCCCATATCCAAAAGGGTAAAAGCAACAAGTGCTGGCATGGATGTGGGGAAAAGGGGACTCTCATACATTGTTGGTGGGAATGTCGACTTGTACAACCTTTCTGGAAAACAATATGGACATTCCTCCAAAGACTAGAAATTGAGGTCCCTTTTGACCCAGCCATACCACTCCTGGGAATATACCCTGGGAAGCCAAAAACATACAGTGGAAACACAATCCGCACTTTTATTTTCATAGCAGCACTATTCACAATAGCCAGAACCTGGAAACAACCAGTATGCCTGAGAACTGATGACTGGATAAAGAAACTATGGTACATCTACACAATGGAATACTATCCAGCTGTTAGGAAAAATGAAGTTATGAAATTTGCCTATAAATGGATGGACATGGAAAGAATCATGTTGAGTGAAATTAGTCAGAAGGAAAGAGAGGGACATAGAATGACTGCATTTATTTGCATAACACAAATATACCAGGTGATCTTACCAAAAGTGGAAATTACCACAAGCGCGTGGGAGTCAGAGGTTAGGTAAGATAGAGAAGGGAACATTTGTGAATAAATGTCAAAACGTTTTATACCAACATAGAACTGAGCATTAAATACAGGCAAAAAATGCAAATGATGGCTTCTAAGTGTATGTAGTGCAACCCACAATGTGTAGGAGAAGGAAGAGAGAGAGAGAGAGGGAGAGAGAGAGAGGAGATAAAGAACGTGCCATTTAGGCAGGCCATGGGAGGGGGAGGGAATTGGGGACATGGGTGGTGGGAGATGGGCACTGGTGGAGGGCGGGGTGCTGGAACACTGTGTGACCGAAACCTCAAAAGTGAACAACGTTGTAATTGTATATCTCACGGTGGTATAATAAAATGTTTAAAAAAAAAAGAAA
>JAJIBD010022839.1:0-40484 GCA_021461705.1 Cryptotis parvus | reverse complement strand
TCATTGATTTCCTCTCTAAGTTTTATTATTTCCTTTTTCTGCCTGGGTTGGGCTCCTTTTGTTGGTCTTTCTCTAATGTCTTCAGCTGTGTAGTCAGGTTATTTATGTGGGCCCTTTCTTGTTTCCTGATGAATGCTTGCAGAGCTATAAATTTCCCTCTTAACACGGCTTTTGCCGTGTCCCACAAGTTCTTATAGTTGGTGTCTTCATTTTCATTTGTTTCCAGAAATCTTTGGATTTCCTGTTTGATTTCTTCTATGACCCATTTGTTGTTCAGGAGTGAGCTGTTCAGTTTCCAGGTGTTTGGTTTGACTCCCTGTTTCTGTGTACGGTTAACTTCCATTTTCAGTGCATCATGGTCTGAAAAGATAGCTGACACAATTTCTATCTTTTTTATTTTATTGAGGTATGCTTTGTGGCTTAGCATGTGGTCTATCTTGGAGAATGTTCCATGTGCACTAGAGAAAAATGTGTATTCAGCTTTTTTGGCATGAAAAGCCCTGTATATATCTACTAGCTCTCTTTCTTCCATTTCTTCCTTCAGAGCCAATATTTCCTTGGTGAGTTTCAGTCTTGTTGATCTATCCATCGTTGATAGAGCAGTGTTGAAGTCTCCAACTATTATTGTGTTGCTGTTAATGTCTTCTTTGAGGTCTCTTAGCAGTTGTTTTATGTATTTTGCTGGCCCCTCGTTGGGTGCATATATGTTTAGTAGTGTAATTTCTTCCTGGTGTACATACCCCTTAAGTAATAAGAAATGGCCTTCGTTGTCCCTTCTAACCTTTTTCAGCCTGAAGTCTATATTATCTGATACTAATATGGCCACACCAGCCTTTTGGAGGAATTGTTTGCATGGAGAATGGTCTTCCAACCTTTGACTTTGAGTCTGTGTTTGTTCTGATTATTCAGATGTGTTTCTTGTAGACAGCAGAATGTTGGGTTCAATTTTTTTAATCCACTTTGTTACTCTGTGTCTCTTAATTGGTGCATTTAGACCATTGACATTGAGAGAGATTATTGTCATCGGATTTTTGTGCCATCTTTCTGTTTGAGCTTGTTGTGCTTATGGGTTTGGTCGTATTACAGTAGACCCTTCAGTCCTTCTTTTTAAGGTTGGTTTTGAGTCCATGAAGTTCCTGAGTTGTTGCTTATCCATGAAGTTGTGTATCTTTCCTTCATATCTGAATGTGAGTCTGGCGGGTAAAGAATTCTTGGTGAGGCCTGCAGTTCATTCAGCCTTTTCACAATATCCCACCATTGTTTTCTTGCTCGGAGTGTTTCATCAGAGAAGTCTGCTGTAAATCTTAGAGATGTTCCTTTGTATGTGATTTCCTTCTTTGATCTTGCTGCTTTCAGTATTCTATCTCTATCTATAGTTTTTGTCATTTTAATTAAGATGTGTCTTGGAGTATTCTTGTTGGGGTTTCTTTTAGCAGGTATCCTACGGGCCTCCTGGATCTTGAGGCAAGTGTTCTTTAGTTCCGGGAACTTCTCAGCAATGATGGCTTTGACAGTTTCTTCTTCATCAGGGTTTTCTTCTTGCCCTTCTGGGACCCCAATGATCCGTATGTTGTTTCTTCTGGCTTCATCCCGATTATCTCTTGTTGTCTGTTCGGTAATTGTGAGTCTTTTTTCTATCTTCTGGTGTTGTGTAGAGAATCTTTGGAACGCGGTCTTCGAGATCACTAATTCTTTCTTCAGTAGCTATTATTCTGCTATGCTGGCTTTCCACTGTGTTTTTTCATTTCATTTACCTCATTTTTAATATATGTCATTTCCATTTGCATTTTCCTCACTTCTTCTATCATGTCCTCTTGTATTTTATTGAGTTTGCATTCCATTGCTTCTTTGAATTCCTTATGACTCCTTAACATTTCTTTCCGAAATTCCTTATCAGAGAGGTTATATAACTCATTGGTATTGCTTGGCTCATCTGGACTAGTGACTTCACTCACAGAGCTGGATGGAACTTTGCGTTGCTTTACCATTTTGACTATTGTAGGTTGCAAATGTGGGGTCTTGGATGACAGGATAGTACAGTTAGTAGGTGTCTGGTCTGTTTGCGGAGTTTGGGTGGGTAGCAAGGATGTAGGGGCCAAGGTTCAGTGGTACCTCATGCAAGATAGGTAGTAAAAGGTTTTGAGTTTTGGGATGATTACGGAAGAGCAGGGCCCAAGGTTCCCGAGAGTGAAACCAAGGCAGTTAGCCTTGGTTCCCGTTGATGGAGTTTCCGCTCTTCCCTGGGGCAGTTTGGGTCCGCGAGACGCAGGGATCATGCACACACCTGGCGGGGGGGGCGGAGATTTTCAGCCGGTCCCAGGAGCGCAGCGCCCAAGGTTCCCGAGAGTGAAACCAAGGCAGTTAGCCTTGGTTCCCGTTGATGGAGTTTCCGCTCTTCCCTGGGGCAGTTTGGGTCCGCGGAGACGCAGGGATCACGCACACACCTGGCGGGGGGGTGGGGGGCGGAGATTTTCAGCCGGTCCCAGGAGCGCAGCGCCCAAGGTTCCCAGAGTGAAACCAAGGCAGTTAGCCTTGGTTCCCGTTGATGGAGTTTCCGCCTTCCCTGGGGCAGTTTGGGTCCGCGGAGACGCAGGGATCACGCACACACCTGGCGGGGGGCGGAGATTTTCAGCCGTGTGTTTTGTATTCTTAAGGTGTTATTTGACTTAGCTTCCAATGGTTGGTGTTTTCAGCAAGCAATCTGGTGCATTTTAGAGCTCAAGAGGTGGTAGGGAGGGGAGAGCACCTGGAAATCTGGTGGAAGGTGCCACCTGAAGCCTGGGAGCTGTGCGGCAGAACCAAGATCTCACAGAAGACAGAGCAGGGGCACAGCATGTGAGATTTGAGCCTGGTGCTCCTGGAATTTAGGAAGTGTGGGAATGAGTGCAGAGAGGGGTTTAGGGATGGCATTGGGGTGAGGCATCAGCTAAGAGTGCGCCCCTCACTCATTAGGAGACTGAGGGAACTTCTATGTCCCTGGCATCACATTCAGCACTGGCTGTCTAGGGTCTCATTTAAGCCCTATTGCCACCCCATGGTGTGTTTATCATAGACTCCTTTGCAGAGATGGGACAATTCTCTCAGTGCTTCATCTCAGAGCCCTTAACAAAGGCACATGGACCACACGACAAACGGTAAATGACCTCCTGCCTTGGCCTGGTAGATTGGACCCTGAGCACCTGTTTCTTGTGGACTACAGTGGCACACACCAATGCCCTCGGGGCAGAATTTCAGGGGGACATGTGGGACCATGGAGCTCCCTTCTACTGGATGGCAGGAAATAGTCACACACCATATGTGAGGAGAAAGGAATCGTCACCTGATGTTCATGGGACCTTCATCTGGTTCAGCTTCTATGGAAAATGCTACAGAGACTTCTCAGAAAAATAAGACTAGAACTCCCCATGACACGATAATTCCACTTCTTGGCATTTCCCCACCCCCCAACATAGAAAAATAGTTCTTTGAAAAGATACATGTACAGTTGTCTATTGCAGTACATTAGCTAGCATGTGGAAATAGCCCAAGTGTCCAGTGAAAGGTGAATGGATAAAACATGGTTTATTTATATAATGGCATATTATACGTCTATAAAAAATGAAATGATGAAATCCTGCTGATCACTGCAACTTGGATGGAATAGGAGGGTGTCATATTAAGTGAAATAAGTCAGAGGGAGTAAGACAAATACTGTGACTTCACTCATCTGTGGTAGAGACAGACATTATTGAGAGATGAAAAAGCCTTGGTTCAAAAAATCTTAGATTACTAAATACTGGGGAGAAGGGAGTGGAAATTAAGAGTTGAACTAGAGGGGACATGGGACAGTGGTGGAGGGTCTTCAGACACTGATGGTGGAGAGGCGATGATGCAGTGAATTCTGTCCATTAGCACCATACACTTAAACACTATTGCAACCACTATTGCAACTAAACTATACCAATAATAATAATAAAATGAAATCTGCAATTTGAATATAACAGTACCAAAATACCTTTTTGGGTGGAGAAGAGGAAGAGGGATGGAGTTGACTGCAGTAGTTTGGGGTAGAGGATTGGCTTGTGGCAGGGGGCAGGAAGGGCGCCAGGACTGCCTTTCTCTTTATTATTACTACTATTATTATTAATGTTATTATTAACTTATTTTAATGAAGACAAAGTCACAACTGTTGATAATACAATTCTAGAGTTGAAATTAATTAGCTAACAAAACTCTAATATTAAAATCTTTAATATTATCCTATACTTATCCTAACCTTATCCTATACTTTATAAAATAGGTATAAAAAATCAATTTTTATGTGAAAATTGTTATATCTGATCATGAGGTTGTCAGTCCTTGTCTAAGAATTTATTGAGCTGCTTGTAGCTAGTTAAGCCTCTGTTATTGTTTGTGGAGTTCTGTTGGCGTCTAAGTTTCCCGTCTAATTTGATTTGTGCATACTGGAATTTTATTACTGAGGAATTAGGAGGTGTCCAGAGTCCTCAGGATCTGCGCCAATGAATACCTGAAATGACTCTCAGTTTGGAGCCTGCAAGAATATTCAAGAAGTGGCAGAGTCGAGCTCTTGGGATGGCTGCAGTGGATGAAGCTGTGGGGTCTGGCATGGCAGGGACTCTGCCCGCCCAGCCTAGGACTGAGCGTCTGAAGACAGATTGGAATGTGTGTCGGGCCCGTGGGTGTGGCCGGGTGGAGGGTGGGAGGTTCTGGAACCTGAGCATGAGTCGGAGCATAAGGAACACATTAGCAGAGTGAGGGCAACAGGGGCTCAGCCATGCCCAGGGAGCAGAGATAACCATCTCCTTCCTTTCTTCTTTGGCTCGGAGGAGTGCCTTTGTCTATCTGGAAACCAGCGGGTCAGCCTTGGATCCTCTTTGCAAATAACAAGGGCACTCAGGGCAATGAGTCTGATTCCAAAAAGGTGACATCATCCTATCCCATTCAAGGGGCCTCTGCAGAGCTGTGCGTCATAGCCAGCAAACGTGGCCCCGTAAAGGGCCGCTTGAGTCTGAGGAACACGGAGCGTGAGGAGGAAATGGAGGCCATGTGGCTGGGCCACGGGGGTGGGGGCCTTCCCCAGAGGAATGGCCTGTGCTCTGAAGCCCTAGGAGAGGGACTTTGCACACACAGCCTGTAGGCTGAGTGGCCTTGGGAAGGATGCATGGACCTTTCCGAGGGAAGGGAGCAACTTTCAGGCCTTAGTAAACTAGTAAATGATTTCCATCAATGCACCCTTACCATTCAGGGTGGCCCTCAAGGTCTCACAAAAGCCTTATGGCTCCTCCATGTCCTGCCAAGAGCGTGGAGCTTTATGATTCATTGTCTGCTTCATTTCCCTGCCACAGGGGACGGGAGCAGCCCCACGCTCCTGAGGAGAGACCAGACTAGACTGTAGATTCCTGTGTGGCCTACTCAGCCTCTGTTCTCTCTGTTTTTAATGATGACTTCCCAGTTTTGTTCAGCAGCTGGACAAAGACTTAGGGGTGAGTGAACCCTTGCCAGTCTTAGAGGCAAGACCCCACACGCGGTGGTTTGTCAATGGCCTCAGGATGTGCCTGTCATGGAAGTGTGGCGGGAGAGGCGCCAGATCTCCTGGTCGAAGAGAGCGTTACTTGAGTGTGAGGCCCGTGTCCTTCAGAGAGCCGAACTGTGCCAGCTGCTCCTCCTGGTGAAGCAGGTTCCTGTCATTGGTCAGAGAGGAAGATGCTTCTGGGTAGAGCCGATGAACAGAGAGGCTTAGAGAAACGAGTCTTGAGGGAGGGGTGTGCCCTGCAGAACCTGTCAGCACAGACCTTGAATATATTTACCAGTTGGATTTTGGCCACCAGAGATTCAAAGTTTCTTGCAGATGGACCACAATGTTGGTGTTCCCTGTGGAAGAGAAGGCAGAGTTGTGGGTGGGGAAGGTAAGGGTCAGTGCAAGAAGGAGAACCGGAGCCATGTGAAAGCAAAGTTCTCCTTAAATCGTGCATCAGGTCCTCTGGGACTCTCACTCAGACACTGGGTTTTCCTATATTAATGGTTGTAAGTGTGAGGAAGAACAGAGGTGTCTGTTTCTACAGAAACTGGGGCTGAGGGTTAGCTCAGCTCTAAAAGGAGCAACTCTGTGGGAAGGTCGGATGGTAGAAAGACAGCCCTGATGAGGACCTTCCCTCGGGCTGCCTAGAACAACTGTATGGTCTTCTCCTGGGGCTAAAACCCATAACTGGCCTCCGTAGGGACCAACAGAGATAGCCAGGGGCTGCGAGTATTTAAAAGCCACTCCAGGAAAGGTTATTCCCGCCCTCCGCAGGTCTTGGAGGAGGAGATTGTGCTGGTTAAGTCTGAGTCAGGGAGTGTGGATTCGCCCTCAGGCATCTATGTCAATGGTTGCTTTTGACCCTCCGGTTCTGGGTTGTGACCATGTGTACATTTGAGAGTCAGTGGCTGAAGGCCAGGGCACGTTATTAAGGAGAGTGCACACATTGTGCAGAGGGCCTGTGATTCCTGCCTCCGACACACTTCCTCAAGGAAATAAATTATCGTAGTCCAAGTGCTCTTCCAGCACTTGGACCTGGCTGGACCCATGGTCCCTCGTACCCAGCACATACACACACACATGCACACATACACACACAATACAGACACACACAGACAAACACATATGCAAACAGACACACACAGAGACATACTGGCACACACAAACACACAGACATGTACAAACACACTCACACGTGCATGTGAGCATGCACGAGCGCATGCTGTACACACACACACACAGAGGAGAGAAGGGGCTAACATTGCTGGTATCCATCCTTTTTATTTTTGCTTAAAAATATTTTATTATAGTACCATGAGATATACAATTACAAAATGTTCATGTTTGGGTTTTGGTCATACTGTGTTCCAGCACCCATCCCTCCACCAGTGCCCATTTCCCACCACCAATGTTCCTGATTCCCTCCCCACTCCCGAGCCTGCCTCTATGGCAGGTTCTGTATGTCTTTTCTCTCTTTTGCTTTCTCTCTCTCTTTCTATCGTCCTTCTCTTGCACATTGTGGATTGTAATACATACATTTAGAGGTTATCATGTGTATCTTTTGCCAGTATTTAATGCTCAGTTCTAGGTTGGTATTAGCATTTTCGACTATTATTAGAACACTGTTCCCTTCTCTGTCTTACCTAACCTCTGACTCCCACATGTTTGTGGTAATTTCCACCTTTTTAAAAAAAATTAAATATTTTATTATACCTCCGTGAGATATAAAATTACAACGTTGTTCATGTTTAGAGGTTTCAGTCACATAGTGTTCCAGCACCCGCCCTCCATCAGTGTCCATATCCCACCACCAATGTTCCCAATTCCCTCCCCCTCCCATAGCCTGCCTAAATGGCAGGTTCTTTATCTCTTTTCTTTCTCCCTCTCTCTCCCTTCCTTCTCCTACACATTGTGGGTTGCACTACATACAATTGGAAGCCATCATGTGCATTTTATTTTGCCTGTACTTAATGCTCAGTTCTATGTTAGTATCAGCCCTTTTGACATTTATTCAGACATGTTCCCTTCTCTGTCTTACCTAACCTCTGACTCCCTCACATTTATGTAATTTCCACTTTTGGTAAGACCACCTGATATATTTATGTCATGCAAATAAATGCAGTCATTCTATACCTCTCTCTTTCCTTCTGACTAATTTCACTCAACATGATTCTTTCCATGTCCATCCATTTATAGGCAAATTTCATAACTTCATTTTTCCTGACAGCTGCATAGTATTCCATTGTGTAGATGTACCACAGTTTCTTTATCCAGTCATCAGTCCTCAGGCATACTGGTTGTTTCCAGGTTCTGGCTATTGTGAATAGTGCTGCTATGAAAATAAAAGTGCGGATTGTGTTTCCTCTGTGTGTTTTTGGCTTCCTAGGGTATATTCCCAGGAGTGGTATGGCTTGGTCAAAAGGGAGCTCAATTTCTAGTCTTTGGAGGAATGTCCATATTGTTTTCCAGAAAGGTTGTACAAGTCGACATTCTCACCAACAATGTATGAGAGTCCCCTTTTCCCCACATCCACGCCAGCACTTGTTGCTTTTACCCTTTTGAACATAATCCTTCTTTTTTTTTCCCGCGGGAGTATCATTTTATTTTATTTTATTATTATTTTTTTAACATTTTATTATACCACCGTGAGATATACAATTACAACGTTGTTCACGCTTGGGGGGTTTCGGTCACACAGTGTTCCAGCACCCCGCCCACCACCAGTGCCCCCTCAACCACCACCCATGTCCCCAATTCCTCCCCCTCCCACATCCTGCCTAAATAGCAGGTTCTTTATCTCCTCTTTCTCTCCCTCTCTCTCTCCTCCTTCTCCCACACATTGTGGGTTACACTACATACACTTAGAAGCCATCATTTGCATTTTTTGTCTGTATTTAATGCTTAGTTCTATGTTGGTATCAGACCTTTTGACATTTATTCACACATGTTCCCTTCTCTATCTTACCTAACCTCTAACTCCCACGTGCTTGTGGTAATTTCCACTTTTGGTAAGATCACCTGGTATATTTATGTCATGCAAATAAATGCAGTCATTCTATGTCTCTCTCTTTCCTTCTGACTAATTTCACTCAACATGATTCTTTCCATGTCCATCCATTTATAGGCAAATTTCATAACTTCATTTTTCCTGACAGCTGCATAGTATTCCATTGTGTAGATGTACCACAGTTTCTTTATCCAGTCATCAGTTCTCGGGCATACTGGTTGTTTCCAGGTTCTGTCTATTGTGAATAGTGCTGCTATGAAAATAAAAGTGCGGATTGTGTTTCCGCTGTGTGTTTTTGGCTTCCCAGGGTATATTCCCAGGAGTGGTATGGCTGGGTCAAAGGGGGAGCTCAATTTCTAGTCTTTGGAGGAATGTCCATATTGCTTTCCAGAAAGGTTGTACAAGTTGACATTCCCACCCAACAATGTATGAGAGTCCCTTTCCCCGTATCCACGCCAGCACTTGTTGCTTTTACCTTTTGGATATGGGCCATTCTCTGTGGTGTGAGGTGATATCTCATTGTTGTTTTGATTTGCATCTCTCTGATGATTAGTGATGATGAGCATTTTTTCATATGCCTTTTGGCCATTCAGATTTCTTCCTTGTCAAAGTTTCTGTTCATCTCTTCTCCCCATTTTCTAATGGGGTTGGCTGTTTTTTTCTTATATACCTGTACCAGTGCCTTATATATCCTGGATATTAACCCCTTATCAGATGGGTATTGGGTGAATATTCTTTCCCATTCTGTGGACTGTCTTTCTATCTTGGTCACTGTTTCTTTCTAGGTGCAGCATAATCCTTCTTTTTATAACAGCTCACTGAGAGGCTCGTGCTGGCTGGGATCACTCAGCCACCCAATGCTTGAACTGCCCTTCTGAGCTTCAATTTGCTTCTCCCATAATATTCAGGGCTACAAGAAAACAGTGAAATGCAACCTCTAGATGTTAGCAGGTAGCAAACCCCAACAATTCCAGCCACCTAAGGCCTCGACAACTCCAGCTACACTATGTTGGGGGAAATGTTGATGGGGAGTGACTCCCCAGCTGTGCTCTGTCATAACACTGTGATGTCCACAGGGTGAGGCCACCCCCTAGTGGTGTGCCAGGGGGTCTCTGAGGCTGAGTCAGGGTCCTGGTGGTGCTCAGCCTCTTCCTCCCAGCCCAGTAAAGCCAACCCGGGAACCCAGCAATTTAAAGGCATTTGGAATGATCTTGAAGACTATTTCTAAGTTGCTCTTAAACGTGTGTTGGATCATTGTCAGGCCTGGAACTTTATTGCCACAGTAGGGAATGTCACGGTGGTCTAGCAAAAACTTTAAGACAAAAAGGAAATGGCAGGTAAAGAAAAAGGGATTGCTAGAAAACATCAGTATCACTGTATCACTGTAGCACTGTCTTCTTGTTGTTCACTGGTTGCTCGAGTGGGCACCAGTAACATCTCCATATGTCCTGTCGCAAGCAAGTGTAGCTCAAGGGCATCTGCTTGCTCCAGGGACAGGAAGAGCCTCAAAGCATTCTTCAGGTCATGGAATTTAGGTCCATAATTGTTACTAGTTTTTGTCATAATAAATAAAACATGTGTAGCTTGCCAGGCTCTGCTGTGTAGGTGGTATACTCTCAGTAGAAGGCTATCATCTCAAGCATTTACTGATGAAACTTTAATGCTGACAGCTGGTGCATACCCTTGTACCATGACTCGCACATGGCTGAATGTGGTACTTAAGAATGTCCTTGCTCCAAGGGGGAGGGCTGCACTCTCCATGTCTGCACCTCTCACATGGACACAACCAAGTTCTTTTCCTTTTTTAGACCCTGCTGTATGTTTGTGAGCAGCAATTGGAGTCGTGCTGGGTTCCTGAGACTGACCCTGAGGAATGTCCTGTAATGGCCCCATTGGCCTTCACTCCTTGTGTTAATTGCTCTCTCTGGGGCCAGAGCGATAGTACAGCCAGTTGAAGCACTCGCCTTGCAAGTAGCCAAACTGCATTTGACCCTGGCCCTGTGTATGATCCCCCAAGCCCCAGCAGCAGTGATCCCTGAGTACAGAGCCGGGAATCGAGACTGGAACAGCACCAGGTATGGTCCCCACGCCCCAAACAAACAAAACCAAACCCTAATTTTCTTGATGATCCAGGACTTCCTCAAAAGTATGAAAATGAGTCATTGGAGTCCATGGGAAAAGAAAATGGAATACAAAAGCCTGGATCAATAGATGCAACGAGAGCCAGAACCCTGAGTATTGTGAGAAGCAGCTGAGGGGTGAATAACTGAGGACTTATTAGGACTTCTCCCTTTAGAACAAGTTCAGGTTTGGGAGAGGTCAGCTGTGGACGCCTCTCCCATCTCCTGGAGACTGGTGAATATTTACCATTGGAATTTGCATTTAGCAATTGGACTTAAGTAGCATTTACCAGCAATTCTCTGGAGGCTGTGGGTACTGCAGATCTGGTGTGTGCATCTGTGTGTGTGCATCTGTGTGTGTGTGTGTGTGTGTGTGTCTATGTATGGGTGGGGGGAAGGAACACTGCTCTAGGTGTGTGTGTATGTGTGTGGGGGGGTGGGGGAAGGAGCACCACTCTGGTAGGAGGAATGGGGTCCAGTCCATCTCCTGCCATGGGGACTGGAGCCCCTCAGTGACCCCCATGCTGAAGTGCCCATGGTCATGGCATGCCCTGCCCTGTCTGGGAAGAGGCTGCGCGGCTGGAACGGGGTGGGGGGGCTCCCAGCACTGAGCCTTTCCTGCTGTTTCTGAGTGCTCTTGCTCTCATTTTTTCTGCTCCTGGTTGACAGGTGGATAGAACCCAGCGCAGTGGGAGTCATGGAGGAATGCTTCCAGCCCACGCTCCGGGGTCAGCCAGCGTGATCATTACAGAGAAGCCAAGCCCACCCATTGTCTGAATTAATGCCACAAAGCCTGTTTAATCACAGTTTGGCGTGTGCACGTGCACACACACACACACACACACTCATCAGCTCAAGTGCACACTGTGGCTGAGAAGTACCCCCTTGCCAAGCCCCCCAGAGAATGATTCCTGCGGAGGTGGGCTGGAATTCCAGACATGCCTCTTCTCCCCGTCCTGCCCTCCCCCATTGACTCGGAGAGACTGGAGTCACCTCTTGACTCCGCAAGATTTCCTGGTGTTCGGGGCTCAACCTGGCACAGTCCTTGCAGATGGGGCAGAAGGGCCTGATGAGTTCCATGCGAGTGAATCACACAAGCGGGAGGGGACTCAACCGCTCCATCCAGAGCTATGGGACAAGGTTTGGACACGGCCGACCTTAACTGTCCAGTGGGTCCATGACAAGCCAGAGACACATTCCACCACCATGGAGAGCATAGCCCAGGGCCACACACAAGCCGTGGTCATGAAGATGAGATTTTTTTTTTTTATCTATGTGGCTTTTCCATTGGTGATCAGATCCCCATGGCCCATGTTATGTCTTGGGACTAGGAATCAACCTTCGAACTTGACCTTGAACCTTGAGAAGGAGGGAAGTGGTCTCTCTCGCCTGCCCCTAAGGCCTCCTTGGGCTTTGGGGCACTCTTCTCTCATGGTCTTGACCAAAGCATTGGAATTCTAATTCTCCTTCCTTTCCTTCCAGTGATCTCTTGACTGAAAATGGACAGCACGAACGTCCATAGCCACAAGCATCTCCAAGCCAAGGGAGACATGTGGACAGGTTGAAGCACAGGGAGTTTTATGGGCTCTTAACAAGGTTAATCAAGGCTCTGGAAGGCATTCTGTCTCGTGGTGGACTTAATAAAACACTGAGCAGGGTCAGTCAGGGATGTCCCAGGATGGACGGAGGGGAGGCAGAGCGGGGGCTCCAGGGCCTGGCTATGAGCCTGTGGCGCCGCCAGGTCGCAATTTCTTTCCACGCTGATGCAACCCTGGAGGAGCTTGGCTGCTCTCTGGCTTGGCTTTGTAGTCGCTGTCAGTCTGAGCACCCGAGGGGCCTGAGCAAGCTGCCCAGAGGTCTCACAGCTGAGTTTATCCCCTCAGGGAGACCCTTTGCTGAGGAACCAGGTGCAGCTCAAGTGGAACATTGTTTTCCTGAAGTGTATTACTTTGTGTGTGGCAACATTAGTTTATGTGTCTATGGTTTAGGGGGTGCAGTTCCATCCCTACTCCCAACTCTACATTCAGGTCACCTCAATTCTACGGTCATCATCTAGTTTATCGCCTAGTTTATCGTCATCTTCTTTGCTGGAGAAGGATTTGTGCAGTCCCTGGCTTTGCTTCTCTGTATTCCCCCATGAATGAGATCACATGTCTGTGGTCTCCACCTCCCCTTTGCTTAGCTTGACCCCTCTAGTTTCGCCCATACTGTTGTGAAAGGTGAAGGTCTGTCTGTCTTCACACCTAGTGGACTCCATTGCGCCAGATGATGGTCTCCCTTTCTCGCTTGTGTGGACTCTGGGAGGGTTTTCAGATCTTGGCTGCTGCCGCTGGTGCATTAGAGGACCCGGGCTTGAGGTGTCTTCATGAATCTGTGCTTTAGTGTTTCTCAGGTGAATGCTGAGGAGTGGAGCTGCTGGATTACAGGGAATCTCTAGCTTCCGGCTTCTGAGATGTCTCTGGACTGTGTTTCTGGGAAGCTGAACTAGGCTGCGTCCTCCTCAGCAGCGGAGGAGGCTCCTTTTCCCTGTGGGGTTTTTCCTGTGACTGACCAACCCATTTTACTTGGTGGTGATGAGGCACATTTCCTCAGTCTCACAAGCCCTCTGGTGCCTGAGGGCCACATCCTGCCAGCAGGCTGAGGGGGGCGAGAACTCTGGTTGTCTGAGGAGTGAAAATCAGGAGGAGAGATTCAGTGGGTAGGGCCAGGACCAGAGTGCGAGAGCTGAGAAGTAAAGGGGGCCCCTCATCTGTGCAGTGGCCAGAAGAAGGGAGCAGACCACCCCCTCACTCCCATCCCTCAACCCCATAGAAGGCTCTGAGGGAATCGGGAGGGTGGTCCCAGCCTGGGCTCTCCTGACGCTGAGGCGCTGGTTTGGTTTTTACTGTGGAGGCTCAGGACCTTTGACTTCTTTATCTCCCCCATTCCGGACCTTCTTGCCTCCCTCATCTCCCCAAGTTCCTCCCATGATGTTTTCTTTCTTTTCCTGACATCTATAGATTTTCCTGTCACTCAGGAGGAAGAAGAAAACAAACTCCCCAGAGATGTGGACTCTGGTGTGTGTTTTTCTTTTTACTTCTTTAATTTTATATCAATTGATGGACCACCTGTTGACAAATATGGCAATAAGGTACTTGGACAAAAGCAAAAGTGAATGATTAGTCTTTTCAAGCTTGTTTTAAATACTGGATTCATGACTAATTTTCTATCAACATGTTGCCTTGGGTAAAACATTTAATTTCTCCAAGTTTTGAGTTCTTTTTAAAAAAGTCATTTTTAAGTTGAATCACCATGAACTACACAGTTCGAAGTTGTTCATAATTGGGTTTCGGTCATATAATGTTCCAGTACTGGCTGTTATTTTGTCAACCAAATTCTAGCCCAGAATGGATTCTGCCTCCAAGGTAGAGACTCACAGGGTGGGGGTGGGGGAGCGTGGGCATGAGGGGCCTGACCCCAGAGACTTCTAAATCCTTCCAGTGTTTTCTTCCTTCCCTTCCCCTCTGGCTTCTATTCTCCCAGGTCCGGGCGCGGGACTCCTTCCCCTCCCTTCCCCGTGCTCACTAACAGGGACTCCCCCAATATTGCTCCTCTGTCTCCCCTGCACCCTGGAAGCTTCAGAGTTCTGCAGCACTGAGTCCCGTGCCCTCATTCTGGGAGAAACCAGCATCCAGCACCTTCCTGCTCCAGGGCCTCTATGCAAAGGGACCGCCATGGGAGAGTGTCTCCCGAGATCCCGATTCTGTTGGAGATGGGGTGGTTGGATTTCTGGGTACCGTCCTGAGGTCCCGGGGTGCTCACAGTACGGTGCAGTAGCCGGTGTGGTCAGGCAGCTTCAGGTGGGTCCGTGTTGCCCCACATGTGGTCCCTGGGGAAGAGGCAGTTTCCCAGCCCGTACCCTGCACCTCCACACACCACACACCCTGCACCCCCGCACAGCTCACACCCGCACCCGCACCCCCTGCATCTCCCACACCTGGCGCCCTCCGCACCCCATGCCCCTCACCGCCGCCCCTACACAGCCCGCACTGCCCGCATCCCGCAACCCCCACACCCTGCACCCCACCCCACCCTCACATCCTGCACCGCACAGCCTGCACCCCACACAGCTCGCACCCTACATACCCAGTACACACACCCCAGTCTGCACCCTGCACACCCGCACCCCTGCTGGCTGTTTTCCCTGGGCATCACCCTCGCATACTATGTCTGCTAGTGTCTGCCTGGGGACTGCAAGGAGGAGATGAGACTCATTAGTCTCACACAGTGCCAGGCACATACTTGGCTCTTAGTAAATCCAAATTCCTTTCCTTTCTTTGTTATTCATATGTAGCTGCAATATACTATTAAGAAAACTGTATAGTTTTTTTTTTTTGGTATTGGTTTGGGCCTCCCAAATAGTGCTCAGGAGCCCCCAGAATTCCCCTTACCCTTCTTAGCCACCCCTGCTGGGGGCCAATGCCAAGGTACAAGGATGCAATGCAGTCCAGCCAGTGGTGCTGGAGCTGACCCAGGGCCACCCCAAAGGCCACCATGCTCAGGGGACCCACTATACTGAGAATCAAACCCAGATAGACTGCGGGCGCCTTAACCTCTCCGGCACCTCCCTTGAAAACACAGTTTTATTTTAACTTATTTATTTCTCTTTGGGCCACACTGAGTGATGCTGGGGGTAGGGTGGGGGCGTGAGACACTGTATTTAGGGACAGAACCTGGGCCTTCCACTGCAGGCCACAGCACTTGAGGCTTTGAATCCTCTCCCTAAAACAGAAAATGATTCTTCCTATCTCCCAATCAACTGCTCCTGCCAGGAAGTGTTGGTTCCGCCAGACACTGCTGGCTGTGTCCCACTCACAGCCTGGGTTTGAGGTTTCCCCACTTCCTGTTCCAGGTTCCCTCCCTGGTCCCTTCTCCCAGGAGTGTGTGTCTCTATGTGAGGCCCCAGGTGGAGTATCCTGAACGGGGTTTGGGGGCAGCCTCAGCCTGGCCTGGGCTGATGGTGCAGCTTCACAGCTCCCGAGGGGAGGGAGGAATACCCCGAATGCCTTCTCCTGAGAGCTGGTGTCTCCCATTACTGTCACTGCTCCCTTGGAGCTCACTGGTCAAGTCTTCAGGGCAGCTAAAGGACGTTGCTGTGAGGCCCAAGCCTGTCTACTGACCAGCTCTCTGCTAGGCCAATAAACATGAAACCCTTCCACAGGAAAATAAATGATCCCCCACTGTGAGGCAAAACACTTGTGATAAATTGTCGTTTTAGCCAACAGTGTTTAAAGAGGAATCAGTGAAGTGTGAGTAATGATGGCTGAGTCAAAAGCCCTGAGTGAAATGCAACGGACTGGCAGGGTGGAGGCCGTGCGTAGAGGAGAGCGCAGGCGAGTTGAACTCAAACAAGGCTGGCTCTGAGAAGGGAGGAGAGGACTTGGGATTTATGATCCTATTAGGTTTTTGTTTCTGTTTTCTGTAGGAGCAGCATGCAGGGTGCCCTGGGCATAACGTCAACATCCCCATTTACCAGAGATGTTTAAAAAATAGGCTGTAAAGAGTGGAAGCTACCAGAGTTTGGAATGGACCACAGAGATAGGGCTGAGTTCTTGGCGCAGAATGAGGGGTACTGGGGCCCCCACATAATATGGCCACCGTCCTCCCACTTTCTGTCTTGGAAGTTCTAGGGGTGAGAAGGCCAGAGTTTTCTTGGTGGGAGAGAACTCAACCCCAAACTCAAACCAAAGGCTCTGTGGTTGGTTACTTGTGCATCCATTTCCCATCATGAGAGGTCGTACAATGGATCATCAAAAGTCATGAACTGCAACGTGGATTAGAGAAGAAAGAATTGATGGGAAGTTGAGGGTGATGAATTCGATGATCTGGTTCTAACGTTCTAGAAGGCTGAGGACATCTCAAGTTCTAAGGGTTCAGTGGGTGGATTGTTTTGTGCAAGCACTGAACCGCAAGTGATTTTTCAACTGGAAATGTCACTTCAGAAAGGCAAGCAGGAAGCTGACAGAAATGGAAGAACATTCAATTTACCAGTGGGATATCAGAGATCACTGTCACTGTCACTGTCTATCTTCCCGTTCATCTTCGATTTGCTCTAGCGGGCACCAGTAACATCTTCATATGACCTGTCTCATGCAAGTAGAGCCCAAGGGAACCTGCTTGCTCCAGGAACATAAAGAGCCTCAAACCATTCCATCAGGTCATGGGAATGAGGTCTATAATTGTTACGGGTATCTGGCATATCAAATACGACACGGGTAGCTTGCCAGGCTCTGCCGTAAGGGTAGCATATTCTTGTAGTCATCTCAAAATCCAGCATTTATTGATGAACCGCGTGGCCGCTTGCGGCTTGTGCGAGCCGGGCTGTGATAGGCTGGTCTGCTGGGTGGAGTTCTGATGAGGGGGAAGTCCAAATGTGGACAATGGAGGTCCTCATGGAGTGGGGGTCGTCTGGCTTGTTGTGAGGCTCTGGGCCGGATTAAAAAAGACTGCAGCAGGGTGGATCTCGATGAGCTGGGCTGTGATAGGCTGGTCTGCTGGGTGGAGTTTTGACGAGGAGGAAGTCGGATGTGGAAAATGGAGGTCCTCATGGAGTGGGGGGGTCGTCTGGCTTGTTGTGAGACTCTGCTGGGGTGGCGGGCCAGGGCTAGAACCTGCCATCCCTCCCAGGCACCTCATGAGCGGCTGGGCACAGTGAGAGCAAGTAGCAGCTCTGCCCCATGTCTGAGAGTCTCTGGATCAGCATACCTGGGCCGGATTGAGAAATGCCTCCCTGTGATTGGCAAATGCCTCCCTGTGATTCCTAATTTAGAAGATGGATGGAGCCCTGAGCCTCGTAGATGCAAGGCATGTGCTCTACCATGGGCGTTGCATCCCCAGACCTCAGTGATTTTCTTGATTGTTTTTTTGTGTCATCTTTGTAGAGCAGGGCTGTGCAGAAATAAACATCCGGTCGTTGTTAATCCACACAGTTGCCATCTCTTTACCTCCCAGGAAACCAAAGATCCACCCTGACATTTTTTGCTTCCTTAGACACTCTCACACACTTGGTGACAGCTGCCTGTCTTCCTCAGAGCTGGGCCTTTGTCACCCTCCCAGGTATTCTCACAACAAGGCTGCAATTATTGCTTACTTCTCGTTCAGACTCTGGAAACAAAACACACTACTCATCGTCAGCCAAGTCAGGTCAGAGTTTTTCTCTTCACAGCGTTAGAGAAACAGAGTCCAGCAGATAGTATAAGGACCAAGCAGATACACAGAGATGTGGACATAAGCACGAAGACCCTATGGAAGGCCCTGAAGATTCCGCAGGCTGCAGTTTTATATTCCTGCAAGCAGACCACCAACTCCAATGGTGAGCAGTCAGGGTCCATTCCCTCAGGTAATTTCTCCCAGGACCTCACCTAGGCCCTTTGAGATGTTAATGAGCCCAGCCAAGATCTGCCTTGGGAGTGCCCCTGCAGAGTAGAGTGGAGGACGGGCATCTGAGATGAACTGTACTCAGAATACAAAGGCATGCATCTCTACCAAAGAATATTTTATAGCTAGTTATATATTTCTCCAAGCCTTCACAAGATTCTCATCTTTACTTCAAGTTATTTTGTACATTAACCTTTGACTTATCAGAGAGCCATGCTTGCTTTCTTGGAGGCAAACAGCATTTCTCTCTAGTCTAATTACTTAGAGATCCTACGTGGCCACACAAATATACTGGTAAGATCTAGCTAATCTCACGATGATTGTGGCAGCATGAGAGAATATTTATACCAGCCAGTATAGAATACGTGGTAAAATGAACTGTCACATTCAAACTGTTTTGCCCCATCTACAAAGTAGCCTGCAGGAGGCAACTCCAGGCAAGATGTGGAGGTTCTGGGCAGCAGTGTACTGCAACAAGGACTGCAGACCTCCAATGCCTGGGAAGGTTCTCAACTCCTTCAGTGCTCAAGAAGCTACAATCTAAAGCAACACGCCAAATCAAAGAGGCAATGGATGCCAGCACTTGAAGTGAGTAACCAGCCACTTAGCTGCTGTTGGGACCAGTGCCCCCATCCTGGGAACTTGCTTTTATCTCCTAAAGCTAAACATCACTTGTCACTTATTTTCCCATTGCTCATTGATTTGCTAGAGCAGGCATCAGTAACTTCTCCATTCATTGGGAATGAGGTCCATTATAGTTTCTGTTGGCATATCGAATATACCATGGGTAGCTTTCCAGGTTCTACTGTGGCTCTGGATTCATCCCAGGGGGCCCAGCCTTTGTCTATGTCAGACCATTAATCATCCAGGGCCCATGGGGCAGAGCCCTGGGTCTAGACAAGCCTGTCTTCTGTCTGCCACCTGCCAACGCAGCTGGGCACCACAGCCACACCTGCAACACCTCGAGGGGCAGTGCAACACCTCAAGGGGCAGTGCAACACCTCGAGGGGCAGGAGCTAAATGTACTTTAAAAATCCAATAATTCTGCTTCTATGTAGCTAAGAGAAATTGGCCCATCTCTACAAAGGCATTTCCAAGGATGTTCCTAGCGGCTCTCTATTGCCATGTAGTCTCTTTTAAATTGGATTAATCACTGATTTACCATATTGTGGAATTTCAGGGGTAAGCTTCACTCCTGTATATAAGCTCCTATGCCCATTACCAAAGCTCCAGGAACATCTTCCACCAAAAAAAAAAAAAAAACAACCCTCCTCATTCCTTTTCCCGTTTCTCCCACCCACCTTCTTTACTCTCTGGTAAACACTACAGTTTTTACCAAGTCTTAGAGTTCATTTAGTGACTGCCATTTAAGTTTCTTTGGTTATCCATTTCCCACACAGGAGAGAAACAATCTGGTACTCTTTCCCATCCTTACTTCCATTCCTCTGCATGATCCTTTTGTTTCATCCATGTTAAGCCAAATAGCATAATGTCATCTTTTTAATGGCAGAGTGGTATTCCATGGAGTACACATACCATGGATTCTTCTGCAACTATCTTTCATCTATTGGTGGGTACTTAGGCCAATTCCTTGCTTTGCTATTATGTATAATGCATAGTAGGACTATTTTTTATGAGCCACCTCTTCCTATGTTAGAATAGACCAAGTATGGGGTTGTCGCCTATGGACTAACACTCAACCTTGAGAATCTACAAATGGCTTCCGTCTTGGGAACTCACAGGCAACGAATGCTTAATGAGAGAAGTCCTACAAGGCAGTGTGAATGCCTCATTTCATCTCTTTACAAAAACAGGCGAAAGGAATCTATCACCAGAATAGTGTTTCCCTTTGGGAAGCGTGAGTAATGAAGGAGTGGGAAGAGGCGGTGTAGCAGGATGCTTGGGATGTTTTATTGAATGATCTGGTCGGTGGTGACAGAGTGTGTCACTCTGAGAAAAATGGATCTACATCTGTACTTTAATTTTTATTGTTCCTTCTGCTGTTTATTTTTTTTGGAAATGTAGTAAATTTTTTATTAGACCAATGATTCATATAGTTATTCATTCATTTATTTCATTCATGTCTGTGATGACTGCAAATTTGTTTTCTCTGATTTTAAAAGTTGCATGACCTTCTGATCCCAGAGATGAAGAAAGGAATGAGGGGCTAGGGCGATACACAAAGGCACTTGCCTTGCATGCTGCTGACCTGAGTTCCATCCCTGGCATCCCACAGCACCACCAGCAATTTCTACACTCAGTAATTTGTGAGTGTAGAACCTGAGTAACCCTTGGCACTAACAGGTGTGACCCCAAAACACCCCTCACCCAGAAACAAAGGCATGAGATGAACCTTACTCTCCTACACTCAGTTCTCAGGAATGAGATGAAACGGTTCTAAAACAGCATGTGCTCAAACATAGCACAGTAGGGAGTGTTGGACCACACCTGACGGGAGAGAAGAAATGCAGTGATTCGGAGGGACTTTCCAGGCCACAGTGACCAAAGCAAACCACGTGACAGGCACTGTGTGCATGAAGGAGAGAGGAAGCCAATGGGCCTGGAGCTGTGGGGCAGAATTGCTGAGAGAAGGGACCAGCAGAGAGAGGACCCTGTAGTTAGTCTGGAGTGTGTGTGGAGTGTGTGTGGGGGATTGTATGGAATGGGGAATGGGACCCAGGACATGGAAAGCATTTACTCTACCCTGAGCTCCATCCCTGTCCCCAATTCTTCTATTTTTGGGGGAGGGCCAATTTGGACCATGCCTGATGGCATTCAGGTCTTGCTCTCCACTCTACGCTCAGGTTCACTCCTGGAATACTGGAGATCTACAGAGGTTGTCTATGTGTGAGCAAAGCTTGTTTTCTCTGATGTTAAAAGTTGCATGAGCTGATTCAAGAAATGAAGAAATCAGTGAGGGACTGGAGCAACAGCACTTGGGTAGGGAGCTTGTCTTGCACGTAGCCAGCCCAGGTTCAATCTCTGGCATCCCATATGGTCTACGTTCGGGGCTTACTCTTGGCTCTGTGCTCAGGGATGACTCCTGCTGTGCTGGGGACCTAAGGGGTCATTAGTGAGTGAAGAATTATATATATAATGCAAATAAATGCAGTCATTCTATATCTGTCTTTTTCCTTCTGGTTAATTTCACTCAGCACGATCCTCTCCATGTCCATTCATTTATAGGCAAATTTCATAACTTCATTTTTCCTAACAGCTGCATAGTATTCCATTGTGTAGGTGTACCAAAGTTTTTTTTTTTATCCAGACATCAGTTCTCAGGCACTCTGGTTATTTCCAGATTCTGGCTATTGTGAATAGTGCTGCTATGAAAGTAAAAGTACAGATGGTGTTTCTGCTTTGTGTTTTTTGTCTTTCCAGGATATATTCCCAGGAGTGGTATGACTGGGTCAAACGGGAGTTCAATTTCTAGTCTTTGGAGTAATGTCCATATGGACATCCATTTATAGGCAAATTTCATAACCCGTGTTTTCTGACAGCTGCATAATATTCCATTGTGTAGATGTACCAAAGCTTCTTTATCCAGTCATCGATTCTCAGACACTCTGGTTGTTTCCAGACTCTGGATATTGTGAATAATGCTGCTATGAACATAAAAGTAGGGATGGTGTTTCCGCTGAGTATTTTTGGCTTCCCAGGGTATATTCCCAGGAGTGGTATTGTCGGGGCTCGCCGCTGGGGTCCCGACAGTGCCGGGAAGCGAGTTCCCTTCTACCTCCGAAACCGGCGAGGAATGGATGAAAACTCAGGAATCTGATGCAGTTTTAAAAGGCTTTACTTATCACAGGTTCAGGCATACAAATCAGCAAAAGGAAAAGCCCGGTGCTTAGGATTCCAGGCTAGAACCTCAGCCACGTGTAGGCCGAGATAGCGGCCAACACGTGTAAAGGCTTTGTAAAGGGAAGAAGACAAGACTTCCAAGAAGGGTGCGAGCTCACAAAGATAGCGCCCACAAAGAAGCCCGGGAGAGAGGAAACTGGCTAGTTTTATACCTCTGCCACTCAGACCTTCCTCCCACTGTTATGGAAAGCAGGGAGGGTCAAATGCCCTTAGGTAATCCCTCCCTGCACCTCACCTAGGCCCTTTAGTATGCTAATGTTTTGAGCCAAGATCTGCCTGGGAATGCCTTTATAGGGTAGAGAATGGGGTTTCTGAGATGGCATGTCTCTGTACCAAAGACTAATACTAATGCCAGTTAAATATTTCTCCAAACCTTCACAAGTCTCTTCTACTTCATTGTAGTTTTATATTTTAGTTGCCTTTGAGTATATCAGGGAGCCATGCTTGTTTGCTTGGAAGCAAACAGCATTTCT
This sequence comes from Cryptotis parvus, assembly GCA_021461705.1. NCBI lineage: Eukaryota > Metazoa > Chordata > Mammalia > Eulipotyphla > Soricidae > Cryptotis > Cryptotis parvus. The sequence continues at coordinate 18,089 of JAJIBD010022839.1, read as the reverse complement.
CTCTGATCTAATTACTTAGGTGTCCTACGTGGCCAGGCTAATATGCTGGTAAGATCTAGCTAGTCCCACGATGATTGTGGTAGCATGGGGAGAATATTTATACCAGCTAGTACAGCATACATGGTCGGATAAACTGCCACATTTAGACTACCCCCTTATCTACGAAGTGATTTGCAGGAGGCAATCCAGAGCAGATGCAGCGGCCCTTAGGAGTCCTGCAACAGGTATGGCTGGGTCAAATGGGAGCTCAATGTCTAGTCTTTGGAGGAATGTCCATATTGTTTTCCAGAAAGGCTGTACTAATCGACATTCCCACCAACAAGATGAGAGTCCCTTTTCCCCCACATCCCCACCAGCATTTGTTGTTCTTGCTCTTCAGGATATGTGCCAGTCTCTGTGGTGTGAGATGATATCTCATTGTTGTTTTGATTTGCATCTCTCTGATGACTAATGATGAGCATTCTTTCATATGTCTTTTGGCCATTTGAACTTCTTCCTTGTCAAAGTTTCTGTTCATCTCTTCTCCCCATTTTTTGATGGGGTTGGCTGTTTTCTTCTTGTAAGTTCTACCAGTGCCTGATATATCCTGGATATTAACCCCTTATCAGATGGGTATTGGGTGAATATTCTTTCCCATTCTGTGGACTGTCTTTGTATCTTGGACACTGTTTCTTTTGAGATGAAGAAGCTTTTTAGTTTCATGTAGTTGGAGAGGACATTTTTGCCATTTATGTCTCCCCCCTTCCTTCTCCTTGCCATCGGTTTCTTATGAACATCTTATTAGGCCTTTGTTACTTTTTGATTTATTTTATTTTGCTTTGGTCCAACCAATTAGTTTTGTATTTCAGTGTCTCTCCTGTGTCATTCTTTTTTCTTCCTTTATTATTTGCTTTTTGTCTTATCAGCATAGCTCTTTTCCTGTTACACAATATACACAAAGGTATCATCTATTGTCTATCTATCCTACTACTGAGAGTGTACCACCTACATGGCAGAGTCTGGCAAACTATCCGTGTTGCATTTGATATGCCAAAAACCAGTAACAATTATAGATCTCATTCCCATGACCTGAAGGAATGGTTTGAAGCTCTTCATGTTCCTGGAGTGAGCAGATGCCCTAGGGCTACACTTGCTCTCAACAGGACATATAGAGATGTTACTGGTGCCTGCTCGAACAAATAGATGAACAACGGGAAGACAAGTGATACAAGTGATTATCCATCCATCCATCCACCACCCATCCACCCACCCACCCACCCACCCACCCACCCACCCACCCAATCCATCCATCCATCCATATACCCACCCACCCACCCATCCACCCATCCACCCATCCACCCATCCACCCACCCATCCATCCATCCATCCACCCACCCACCCATCCAGCCACCCACCCATCCATCCATCCATCCATCCATCCATCCATCCATCCATCCATCCATCCATCCATCCATCCATCCATCCATCCATCCATCCATCCATCCATCCATCCATCCATCCATCCATCCATCCATCCATCCATCCATCCATCCATCCATCCATCCATCCATCCATCCATCTATCCATCCACCCATCCATCTATCCATCTCTCTCTATCTCTCTCTCTCTCTCTCTCTCTATCTATCATCTATCTATCTATCATCTATCATCTATCTATCTATCTATCTATCTATCTATCTATCTATCTATCTATCTATCTATCTATCTATCATCTATCTATCTATCTATCTATCTATCATCATCTATCTATCCATCCATCCATCCATCCATCCATCCATCCATCCATCCATCCATCCATCCATCCATCCATCCATCTATCCATCCACCCATCCATCTATCCATCTCTCTCTCTCTCTCTATCTATCTATCTATCTATCTATCTATCTATCTATCTATCTATCTATCTATCTATCTATCTATCTATCTATCTATCTATCTATCTATCTATCTATCTATCTATCTATCTATCTATCTATCTATCTATCTATCTATCTATCTATCTATCTATCTATCTATCTATCTATCTATCTATCTATCTATCTATCTATCTATCTATCTATCTATCTATCTATCTATCCATCCATCCATCCATCCATCCATCCATCCATCCATCCATCCATCCATCCATCCATCCATCCATCCATCCATCCATCCATCCATCCATCCATCCATCCATCCATCCATCCATCCATCCACCCACCCATCCACCCACCCATCCCTCCACCCATCCCTCCATCCATCCCTCCATCCATCCCTCCATCCATTCCTCTCTCTATCTCTCTCAATCTCTCTTGATCTCTCTCTATCTCTCTCCATCTCTTTCTCTATCTCTCTCCATCTCTCTCTCGATCTCTCTATCTCTCTCTCCATCTCTCTCTTTCTCTATCTCTATCTATCTCTTTCTACATAGATTTGTGGTTTGGTAATACCCAGATATGCTCAGGATCACTCTTGATGGTGCTCAAGATGGGGTGTCAGGTGTCGAGGAAGTGCTGGTTCCCCAGCAATATCAGGGAACGAATTCCCTTCTAGCTCAAGGACTGGTGGCAGGCAGACAAACCATGATTCAGCACAGTTCCAAAAAGCTTTACTTAAACAAGTTCTGGTAATACAATCCAAGGTCTGAAGAACCTCACATTTCCAATTCCTAGCTAGACCTAAACCTTGTGTTCAGGTCAGCACCCTCAGCCAAGATGCATGCTTGACCCAAACCACATGCTCAGGTTGAGAACTAGACCCAAGATGGAAGGTCCTTCTACTTTCGCCCATCTTTTATAGCCCCAGCCCACCAAAAGCTTCTACCCAGCCCCTTTGTGGGCTGGGTTATCTAGGACAAAGGACAGGTATCCTATTTGGAGATCAGGGCCCATCTTCCCACATGGGCCCAAAGATAGGTACACAAATGCAAATCTCCAGGTACCACCAGGTAAGGCCCAGGCCTTACAAATGTTAATTTGCCAGAGCCAGATCTCACCTCTCAGGTTCCTGCAAAGACATTTGTAGAGATGGGGGTTGGGGGGGGGAGGATACCTGAGGTGAAATGTAACTCAGGATTTAAAGCATGGGGAATAGCATATATTTTATACCATGGATATCCTATTGCAAGATATGTATTTCTCAAAAACTTCCATGAGGTCCATTTCTTTACTTCAGGGTTTTGGGTGCTCTGCCTTTAGAATTACTGAGAGTTATGTTAAACTTGCCAGGGAGGTAAACTTAGTATTCCTCTTTCCTAGATCTTAGCAGAGTTATATATTTAAAGGAGGATCCAAATGCAGCCAGGGAATTCCTAATAATATTGTCTAGGCCCACAGAGAGGACCTGTGTGTGTTATGAGAGGAAACACCTAAAGCAGCTAACACTGAATTCATGACAAAGAATATTTGCCATTCAAAAGAGTTCTTTTCAATCCTTCCCCCAGTCTTGTAGGAGAGCTTCAGGCAAAATGCAGATGGCTCTTAGCAGAATCAAAGGCTCTGGGTTAGCTGAGGCCCAGGGCTCACCAGGGCGTGTCCTCCAACAACGGGGATTGAACTCATAATTGGCAGCACGCAAGACAAGCTCGTTACCTGTTGTACTGTCTCTCCAGTCTCACTTGCTCATTTTTCAAAAGAGAAGGAAGAGTCAGCCTCATTGGTCGCATCATTCTCTGCTTCAATGTTCTTTCCAGGGATTTAGTCTCATCCCCGTGTCCAGGATTGGGAGGGTTGGTTCATAACTGTCTCCTGCTATTGCTGTAGACATACTCAGGGTTTCCTGTGAGCTTTCATCGTTACCCATGAGTCATGACTTAATGGGACATTGCATACTCAGAATGGTTTTTCATCTTCAAGAATTCTGAAACTCCAGAGCTACCTTCTCAGGATGGCAGGCAAGAAATCAGAAGAGGGCAGAAGTGATAATTCAGAGGGGAGGGTGTTTGCTTTGCACACAACCTAGCTGGGTTTAACCTCCAGCATCCACTTAATCTCCTGAGTACCATAAGAGTAACTCCTGCAATAGAGCCAGGAGTAACCCTTGAGCATCAGCAGGTATGGTCCCTGAGACCCTCCCTTCAAAAAGAAAAAAGAAATCAGAAGACATTCCCAGGAGCTGTGGGAATGTCACCATGCTCAACGCTTTCAGAAAAACGACACAGACTCTCCTCAAGAAACAAAGAATTGAACTTCCACATGATTCAGCAATTTTACTTCTTGGAGTCTAGCCCAAGGACCCAACAACTCTTTTCAGAAAAGACACTGGCATGACTATGTTCATTGTAGCACTAAGCATGGAAGCTCAAAACAGCTCAAGTGTCCAAGAGCAGATGACTGGATAAAGAAACTGTGGCACATATACACAATGGAATACTACTTGTCTATAAGAAAAGAAACCACATAATTTCCCATGATGTTGACAGAACTAGAGGGTATTTAGGCTGAATGAAGGCAGCCAGGGAGAGGCAGAGAGAGAAAGAGAATGACCGATTTCATATGTGGGGTATAAAAAATATAGTAAGGAAAGAATAAATGGCCCGAAGTAGCAGAACTGGTCTATGGAACTGAACTTATCATGGAGACGGGGATGAGGGGACAGACTTAAGGGGGAAGCCTGAGGCGTGAGCAGAGGTAAATAGACACTCTAGTGGGGTAGTGGGACGATACTGAAGTGCTGGATGTGTGAACCCCTTCATGAACCACGTTGGGAATCATGGTGCCAAGAAAGGATGGAAAGAAAGAATAAAAGAAAGGAAGGAAGGAAGGAAGGAAGGAGCGAAGAGGAGATTAGATAAGGAAGAAAGAAAAGAAGGAAGAAAGCAAGAATAAAGACACAAGTGCTGGTGCTCTGTTAGTCATTTTCCATGTCTTTCCTGTTTTATAGTGTTCTATGGTACTTAGTAGCAAGGATATTTATTAAATTCCTCATAATATGTGGTGGTTCTGAGCTCCTTGGAAGTTTATAATCAATGTTAACCTTATGCTAAAACTTTAATTTTTTTCTTTTTGCTTTGAGTTAACAATATGCTGAATACAAAATGGCACAAAGTTAGATTACGAGAGCAAAGTGGTGGTTATGGAGGGTGGGCTGGGGTGGGGTTAAGGTGGGTTTAGCCACTTTCAAGAAACACAGCCCTTATTATCGTAACCAAAAATAGTCTGAATGTTATTTCTCTTTTTAGGATCAGTGCTTCCTCCCACCTGATATTTGCTCCTTTTCATTCTGTGATTTAAGTCTTGGCAACCTAGTACAGGGAGAGGATGTGGTAGGGCAGGCCTCTGGAAAGGGAGCCCCTGGTCTGTTTATCTTGTTGCTGGCTGCAGCGAGAGGTGACGCTTCTGTTGAGGGGAACATGGTAGCTCCCTACCATACCCAGCTCACAATTTTGTGGGGTTCGGACCCCTTGGGAGGAGAGGAGAGCAGAAGTGGGGAACATGGAAGTGGACCGTGGCAGTTCACCTGGCACCATCTTTGTTTCCTCTTTGGATTCTGAGCTCAGCCATCTACTAGCTGTGTGACTGTGGGTAAGTTACCTAACCTCTCTGTAGCTCAGCTACTGCTCTTGAAAGTGGGTTGTTATAAGCGAACCCTTGCATGACAGCCTGTGGGGGCTGGTGATACTCAGTTCACTGCGTGGTTGTCCTGATTCTGGGAGTGAGACAACAGTGGCTCAGACACTAGAAATTGACCCTTTGCCTCACTGAAATGCACATTCTATTGGGAAACAGAAACCTATTCTTATGGTTCATAAAAAAATTTACAATCAAACATTTAAAAAAAACTAAAAATTATACTTAATGAAACTTTTATTTATTTAAGAAATAAGTAGGGCTTACCAACACAAGCCACTTTTTAACATCCCATAACTTTTATTATTGTTGTGGTTTAGGTCACATGTTTACAATGGTGTTGACACTTATGGTTTTGATGTACACAGGTCCTGCATGTTACCATTACCAAAGCGCCTAAGACCCGCCATCACTGTCCTTATGCGACTTCTAGCTTGTTTCTTCATTCTCCCATTGCTTGTTTTTTTTTTGAGGGTTCACTTTAAAAATGTTTTTTTCACTTTTTAAAAAATATTTTATTATACCACCGTGAGATATACAGTTACAAAGATGTTCATAAGATGTTCATATTTAGGTTTCAGTCATGTAATGTTCCAGCACCCATTCCTTCACCACTGCCCATTTCCCACCACCAATGTCCCCGATTCCCTCCCCTCCCCAGCCTGCCTCTGTGCCAAAGGTGGAAATTATCACAAATGTGTGTAAGTCAGAGGCTAGGTAAGACAGAGAATGGAACAATGTGCTAATTTTTTTTTATTATACCACTGTGTGATATACAGTTAAAGAGATGTTCATGATTGGGTTTCAGTCATACATTTTTCCAGCACCTGTCCCTCCACCAGTGCCCTATTCCCACCAATGTTCCCAAATTACCCCCTCCCCCAGTCTGCCTCTTTAGTAGGCACTATTCCTCTTCTCTCTCTCTCTCTCTCTCTCTCTCTCTCTCTCTCTCTCTCTCTCCCTCTTTTTTCTCTTACACATTGTGGCTTGCCCTACAGACATTTAGGGATTATCATGTAAATCCCTTTGTGTACACTCAATTTCTTTGAAGACTGTCATGGGTATCCTTACAGGGACTGCATTGAATCTGTATAAAGTTCTAGGGAGTAGTACCATTTTGATCATGTTACTTCTTCCAATGCATGAGCAGGGAATATGTCTCCATGTCCTAGTGTCCTCTTATTTTTTTTGGAAGCAGCGTTTTGTAGTTTTCTTTGTACAGATCTTTCATATTCTTAGCCAAACTGATTCCTAGGTATTTGATTTTCTGTGGCGCAATAACAGAAGCCAAGTTGTGAAGAACACATGTAGGATCTAGCATCTTCAGTCTTGACGCTTCCCCAAAGAAGAGGAAACATGAAATCCAGAAGACAGATGCCCGGCCCCTGTTTGTGGCAGCTTTTCTCCCAACAGAAGCATGTTCAGTGCCTGGTGATGGCGGAGCCAACACAAAAAATGTGGCTACATGCCTTGAAATACCATTCAGCTACTAAAGAACGTGGAATTATGACACTTGGTGACAACCTGACAGGACCCAAGGGTGTGATGACAAGTGCAAGAAGTCAGATGGGGAAGGCAAATGTTGCCTGGTCCCACGCGTGTGCAAGATAAAGCAATGAAACACATGCGACAGAAATAAATCTGTGTGGGACAGGGAAGAGGATCAGGTGCTTGCTAGGAGAAGAGAGATGTGAGGGGCCATGGGCATGTAAAGAAAGGGCTCAGCATCACTCTTGATCAGAGAAATGTAAATCAAAGTCACCTAGGGCTGCCACTTTGCACCAGTGAGACCGGCACACTTCAGGAGTCCGCGGGGATGCAGGGAAGAAGGGGGCCTTTTCACTGCTGGAGAATGACTCAGCCTCTGGGAAGCCGTGTGGAGACTTCTGCTGCAGCCCTGACTCCAGACGGACCCGGCTCTCTGTTGGCCGTCTGCTGATATCTGTCAAAGCCAGGAGCTGTGGTCAGAGTCATGCATAAGCTCATCCTCTTATCCAGAATCTCACCTGTGAGCACCTACAAGCACATAAGTGCTGGACAGGCCAGTTGGCACCAAACAGGAAACTAAGTCTCCCTTCCACCAAAAGGGATGCATGGGCTAACACCCTTCATACGTAAAGTCAGCTTCTCTGTGGCCACACAGGTAGTAGCATGCTGTGGCTTTGTAGCCCGGGAATGTGGGCACAGTAAACCATCCAGGGAATAGAAGCAGGTCCTGAGGAACTGATGCCCGGTCCTAGAATATTTGTTGAAAGAATAAGACATTCTATGTCCAGGACAAACAAAATGAGATACAGTTTTACAAAACTTTAATTGTGGTTCTCTCCACATAAGCGATTGGTGGGGTGGGGGCTCGTCTAAAGGCTTTGCTTTGGGCACCTCTGCACATTTTTTGGTATGAAATCAGCCCGTGTGTGTGTGTGTGTGTGTGTGTGTGTGTATGATGTGACCATGTGGCCCCTTGGGGTTCTGTTCCACAGGGAGGGAAAATTCAGTTATTGGTGGGCATAGGCTGCTGCCCTTTCCCTCATTCGACTGGCTGAATACCAGACCCTTTCTGCTCCGAGGTGGGACTCTGGTGATGAAAGAGAGCAGACAGCAGCCTGCTTGGCTTCCTGAGACAGGGGCCTTGGGGGTCAGTGCCTCAGCCTCTGTGGAAAAGGCCGGGCAGCGTCAGAGCCAGAATGGGGCTGGCCTGGCTCAGCCACCGTACCCTCATCTCTTGCCCTGAGTTGGTCATTCTTCTGGAAATGTTGGAATTTAGGGTTTTATATTAGTCAGCTAGAATTTTTATAAATGACTGTTGGTGTCTGTCCTTCGCTCCCTAGAGACGTTTACCTGCTGTGGAGAGGTTGAGTTTGTGGAAGGTGTTAAGTCTCCATGGTGGAGTCCCCAGGGACGGAAAGAATGACCCTAGGAAAGACATGCCCCCACCTTTCACAGGGATGGGGAATTTTCTCGTCCCTTCAGCCATGTGAGGGCACAGCTAGGGGATCATCTAGAAACCTAGAAGTGGGCTTTTAATAATATTGAGTCACTGGCACTTCAAATCCAGACTTTAAACCTCTGAAACCAGAAGAGAGAAAGGGTGAGAGACAGAGACAGGGAAAGAGAGAGACAGGGACAGAAAAAGGAGACAGACACAGAGGGAGAGAGATAGAGAGGAGAGACAGAGAGAACAGAGACAGAGACAGAGAGAGAGATAGACACGGGGAGAGAGAGGACAGAGAGGAGACAGAGAGACAGAGAGACAGAGAAAGAGAAAGAGAGAGACAGACACAGAGGGAGACAGAGAGAGAGACAGAGAGGGTGAGACACAGAAAGAGACAGAGACAGAGAGAGAGACAGAGAGTTTTGCTATTTCCTTTTCACTCTATGGTGTTTGTTTCGCCTGCTGACTAACTGGGACAAGGTTTATGGCAGTGGAGGATGGGGAAACTCCCCTTAGTCTTCTCCATATCTCAACCCTGAAGTTTCCTCTCTGGGCAGGAAGACAATAAAGTTTTTAAATATTTGATGTTTCATGCCTTGTAGGACAGAAGAAAGGAGGGAAAATCCAGCATCAGAAGGAGTCTGCCGAGAACTGATGACTGGATAAAGAAACGTTGGTACATCTACACAATGGAATACTATGCAGCTGCTAGGAAAAACGAAGTTATGAAATTTGCCTATAAGTGGATGGACATGGAGAGGATCATGTTGAATGAAATTAGCAGAAGGAAAAGGACAGATACAGAATGACTGCATTTATTTGCATGATATAAATATATATACATACACATTATCATACTATATATCTATCTCTATCTCTATCTCTATCCATATAGTATGATACCCATATCCAAGGTCTGGCAAAACATGGATGAGGAGGTCTTGTCAAAGGTGGAATCTACCACAAACATGTGAGAGTCAGAGGTTAGGTAAGACAGAGAAGGAACAGTGTGCTAATAATTGTCAAAAGTGATAATACCAGCATACAACTGAACATTGAATACAGGCAAAAAGATGCACTTGATAGGCTCTAAATGTATGTATTGCAATCCACAATGTATAAGAGAAGAGGGAGAGAGAGAGAGAGAGAGAGAGAAGAGAGAGAGAGAGAGAAGAGATAAAGAACCTGCCATAGAGTCAGGCTAGGGGAGGGGAGGGAATTGGGGACATTGGTGGTGGGAAATGGGAACTGGTGGAGGGATGGGTGCTGGAACACTGTATGACTGGAAACCCAAACACGAACATCTTTGTAATTGTATATCTCATGGTGGTATAATAAAATATAAAAAAAGGAGGGGCCTGGCTTCTCTTTCTCCACAGAGACTGTTCACCTTATTATTCCTCTCATTGGCCAATGGGCTCAGGACAGCATCAGGTAAAGTGCCACGGCTGCCTCAGTTCTCACTCTCCTCCATTGCCTGGCACACGTGGGAGTGGGTGGGCTGGGGTTCCAGCAGGTTCCAGAGAGGAAAATATCAGTCCCTGAATGTGATGCTGATGCTGCAGTTGGCAGTAGTTACAAGACCAGGACAAGTCTGTGAGAGTCCTAAAAACACACAGTGCATGTAAATAAGCAATGATGTCATTTCTTATGATATCATTCCCTCAAGGTGACATGGGAATTCCATTTAGAAAAGCATGAATGTAGGCCTTAAAAATTATGTTATAGAGCAGCCTGGCTTACTGGGCACTCTTCGGTGTGTGGACTATAATGGGAAATGTCCTCTCAAAGACGACTTTTACCAGATAACTCACTCTTGAAATCAAATTCCCAAGCATAAATCCAAGTCTGTAAGATGTGTTATTTAGTGCACGTACTGACTCAGGAAGAACCCAAAGTCCTTTGTTTCAACCCCTTTTATTGACCTTCAAACCTTTGAGGGGCCACTGATTTGGGGCAACAATGATCATAAAGCATCTCCCCATTGTGAAACATTCCTGAGAAATCATCCACATTTTGCCACCGAATTGCCATGTTTCTCTACCACAGTGCAGAAAGGAGGTAAGAACAAGAACACTTGACACTATTTCCTGGGCCCAAACTCCGCCTTTGGGAGTGGGCCTGGCCAATGGACAAAGCCAGATCATAGTGAACTGAACTGAAGGGCTCAGCCCTTGGAGCAAGTCTCTGGAAACTCATCAGCTTGGGAAGCTCAGGTCTGCCAGCGACGTTGTCCTCTGGTGGTGGTGCTGCTCTGAGCTGCTGGGAGAAGCTTAGGAGAGGAGAGAAGGAGCGTGGACGGCTCTGGGGCCTGGGTCTCCTTCCCCTTTGGATCTCTGAGCTCCTGCCTTTTGCCTGCTCAGGAATGGTCTCACAGAAACACAGACCCAAGTGGAGATTCTCCCTGGGGCTACTCTGCCCTTTGGGACTGACATGCAGGAACCTTATTTGCTGAGTTGGTCAGTTGTGGTCTGACCATCTGAGACCTCTGCAAAGGTTCTGTGATCTATGAGGCCCCAAGACATGCCTGCAAGTACACACACACACACACACACACACACACACACACACACACACACACAAAGCGCGCGATACGCATGCTTACAACCCTTCCTTTTCATGTCTGGGCAAGCCTTTCAGAGCATCCGGCCCGTGTCTGAAGAGCCACCACCAGATGCCTCTCCCGGGTCCAGAGGCAGAACCTCTTGTGTGTGTTTGTGTGGGGTGGATGCGGGGGTGGGGCAGTGTGGGTCCTGATCCCCACTGAGCCTCTCCCAGGTCCTGGCCCTGGGGCTGGTCTTCACACGCCCTTCTGTTTTAAGACCTGTTTTCCCTTAATAAGGCCATGGAAAAATACTACAAGTTTCAAGTTATTATTTTTTAATTTTTTTAATTTTTTATTTTACCACAATGAGATATAGTTACAAAGATGTTCATATTTGGGTTTTAGTCATACAGTGTTCCAACACCCATCCCTCCATGAGGGCCCGTTCCCACCACCAATGTCCCCTGATTTCCTCCCGCTTCCTCAGCCTGCCTCTATGGCAGGCACTAATTTTTTTAAATATTTTATTATACCACCGTGAGATATACAGTTACAAAGATGTTCATATTTTAAATTAAGAAACCTGCCACAGAGGCAGGCTAGGGGGGGGAGGGAATCGGGGACATTGGTGGTTGAAGTTATTTTTAAATACCTCTAACTAGAAAGACAGTTTGCTTCATTTTTAAGTCACAATGCAATGATGCCAGCAAGGTTTGCCACAACAGCTACTCAAGCAAACACGCATGTACACCACAAAAGCTTCTCAACCAAACACACGTGTCTGGAGTTGGGGGGTGGTTTGATTTCCGGCAGGTGATCAGCTTGGGGACCCCGGTTGGAGTCTGAAATGGAAATCTGGCCCGGCGGGTCCTCACCTTGACATGGGCGCTGCCTCTTTGTTGTCCAAAGTCCCTGTTGGGACTGGTCAGGCCTTGGTAAGGCGTCCGGTCCTCCCCTCCCCGACCCTGCTCCCGTCTACCTGTTTCTGCAACAGGCCGCATTTTCTCACCCTCCGAGGTCTTGCACGTGCTCCAGCCAGGACAGGGGCTGCTCTTTGCCTGGCTGGCGCCTTCCGCCGGGTTCCATGACCACTCATGCCTCTTAACACTCCATGGTCGCTCAGTGGCACTTTATTATTCTGGCTTCTATCTGCCTGTTCTCCTTCCCAGAGCATGGAAGCCCCTCAGGGCTAGCAATGGCTCCCCAACGCCAGACCCCCCAGCACTAGGCCCCTTTCCTGATGAAAGCATCGTGCTTGGGTACCGTAGCTGTGACTGGTCCTGGGGCGGAGCTCGCTGGGCCGCTGTCCAGTGCTCTGCTTCTCATTCTCGCCAGGCACCTGGCAAGCCACACTCCACTGTCCGGTAGGTGTGGCACGTGACTGAGCCTATTGGAATGCAAATAGATGGCCGGGGAGCCTCTTCCAAGTGGAAGCCTGGAGCAGCAGCCTGGGTTTCCCTCCTTGACTGGCCCCGCTCCCTGAGCTGGGATCAGACTCATGACAGAAAGCAGAGCCTCCAGATAGCAGTGACTGGGCACACGGTCAGAAATGCATCGTTGTTGTTCTGGCCACTAATGAGTTGGCGGTCTTGGTTCTGTAGCATCACCTAGTGTGTCCTGACCGCTGAGCCGGGATGAAACAGTCTCTGCACTGGTGGCCCTTGGTGGTATATGAGGATTTGGAGAGGAACTGGGCATCCGGGTTCAATGAGAAAGGGGCTGGGGATTATTCATCTTGTCTCCAGTTGTGTTACCCTGGGGTGTGGGCCCACGGGTTTGCTGCATCTCCTGGGTTACTTTATGATAGGCAGCGCCCTTCATCTCTGGGTTTCTCTGCTTTTCTCTGCTCTTCCTCGGGGCCTTTCTGCTTTAGCCTACATATGACCCATGCAGAGCTTTTACACAGAAAGCAATGTCAGAAGTGATCCCAGCAGGGCGGTGGGTAAACTATGGCATGGAGTGGAGAGGTAACTTCCAGTCTAACAGCCCTTCCCAATCTTTGTTTTTTTAAACAGAATCATGAAATTACTTATTTATAAATGTGTTTTGCCCTGGTAAAGGGAAAATGGTCATGTTTTCTCTATCACTAATCGTTTACTAGCTATTGTAACATTCTTTTCTCATTTACTTTTTATTACACTCTGAATAACCTGCAAAGTTATTTTTTATTATTTTATTTAATTTATAGGGACTATAAAGGTGAAAAAAAACTGCTGGCTCTTTAAAAAAAATTTTATTGAGGTTACATTGGTTAACAAGACTGTATTGCTTTAAGGGGACAATTTCACACCTCCACAAACTATGTGAATTACTACATGGCACCACCACCAACATACCATTCCCACCACTGTTGAGTGGACTCCCATGCCCTGCCAGCCCCCCACTACTCCTTCTAGAAACTTCACACCTGTGATAGCGTGTAGAGTTTGTTTTCATCCAGCTAAAGCTGTTCCCTCAGCTTTGTTCCCTTATACCCAACATATGAGTGAGATCATTTGGCATTTTTCCACATGAATTATTTTGCTTATATGACCTTTCCAGTCCCATCTGTCATTATGAAAAAGAAGCTGTACTCTTTTGCTCATGGCTGAATAGTATTCCATTGCTCAGTCACAGATCCTTTATCTACTCACCATCTGTTCTTGGGTGCTCAGGTTGTTCCCAGATCTTGGCTGTTGTAAAGTGAAGCAGTGAACATAGGTGTGATTATACTCCCTCTCCCTCTCCCTCTCCTCTCCTTCTCTTCCTCCTCCTCCTTCTCCTTCTCCTTCTCCTTCTCCTTCTCCTTCTCCTTCTCCTTCTCCTTCTCCTTCTCCTTCTCCTTCCTTCTCCTCCTCCTCCCTCCTCCTCTTCCTCCTCTTCCTTCTCCCTCCTCCTCCTCTACCTCCTCCTCCTTCTCCTCCTCCTCCTCCTCTTCCTCCTCCTCTTCCTCCTCCTTCTTCTTCCTCTTCCTCTTCTTCTTCCTCTTCCTCTTCCTCTTCTTTTCTTCTTCTTCTTCTTCTTTCTTCCTTCTCTTCCTCTTCTTCTTCTTCTTCTTCCTCTTCCTCTTCCTCCTCCTCCTCTTCCTTCTCCTTCTCCTCCTTTCCTTCTCCTTCTCCTCCCTTCCTCCTCCTCCTTCTCCTTCTCCCCCCTTCTCCTCCTTTCCTCCTTCTCCTCCTCCTCCTTCTCCTCCCTCCTCCTTCTTCCTTTTCTTCTTTCTCTTCCTCTTCTTCCTCTTCCTCCTCCTCCTCCTTCTTCTTTTCTTCTTTACCTCCTCCCTCCTTATCCTTGCTGTGTTCAGAGCTTGGTACTAAGGGATACCTTCTCATAAGCTCTGGAGGGTTGCCAGGGATTGACCCCAGAGTCGGCTGCAGAAAGCCCCTTTTTAGTCAAACTTCTGATGATTATATTGTTTTCATGTAAATTGTGCCTCTGATAAAGTGCTGGAGACAGAAGGCTGGCAATGGACTTCTTTGGCAGTTACGTATTTTTATGGTTAATAAGTTTGTTCCTCCTAAGACCAAGCACCAAAAGGGACAGAGACCATGTTAAAATTCTTGGTCTCTAAAGCATATCCCTGGATGCTCTCTTGGTCCTGGGGTTCCTCAGCAGACAGCCTTGAGGGAGGGTCTTCTTGACTTCCTAGCCTTGCCCTCTCTGTAAACATGAGTAAGATGGGGGTTCATTTCCAATCTGTTGGAAAACTGATTACTTGGGAGTTGATTTCTAGGAATAACAATATTCCAATTCTCAGAATTCATAAGACAAAATATAATTAAATTGATCTGTAGTATCACAACTGTATCACTGTATCACTGTCTGCCCGTTCATCATCGATTTGCTCGAGCGGGCACCAGTAACATCTCCATATGACCTGTCTCATGCAAGTAGAGCCCAAGGGCACCTGCTTGCTCCAGGAACATAAAGAGCCTCAAACCATTCCATTAGGTCATGGGAATGAGGCCTATAATTGTACTGGTATCTGGCATATCAAATACGACACGGGTAGCTTGCCAGGCTCTGCCGTGTGGGTAGCATACTCTTGTAGTCATCTCAAAATCCAGCATTTATTGATGAACCTCACGGCCGCACAGGGCGAGCCGGGCTGTGATAGGCTGGTCTGCTGGGTGGAGTTCTGATGAGGAGGAAGTCGGATGTGAAAATGGAGGTCCTCATAGAGTGGGGGTCGTCTGGCTTGTTGTGAGGCTCTGCTGGGGTGGCAGGCCAGGGCTAGAACCTGCCATCCCTCCCGGGCACCTCATGAGTGGCTGGGCACAGTGAGAGCCAGTAGCAGCTCTGCCCCATGTCTGTCTCTGGATCAGCATACCTGGGCCGGATTAAAAAAACACTTCAGCAGGGTGGATCTTAATGAGCCAGGCTGTGATAGGCTGGTCTGCTGGGTGGAGTTCTGATGAGGAGGAAGTGTGGATGTGGAAAATGGAGGTCCTCATGGGGTGGGGGGTTGTCTGGCTTGTTGTGAGGCTCTGCTGGGTGGCGGGCCAGGGCTAGAACCTGCCATCCCTCCCGGGCACCTCATGAGCGGCTAGGCACAGTGAGAGCCAGTAGCAGCTTCCAGTATCACAACACAGCTAAAAATAAGAAAGATGGAACCAATACAGCAGGTACTTGACTAGCCAACCCAGGTTCCATCCCTCGCACTGCGTACAGTTCCCTGAGCACCACCAGGAGTGATCCTGAGTGGAGTTAGGAGTAAGCACTGAGCCCTTCAGGATGTGGCCCCACCAGCCTCCTCCTTCCAAAAATCCAGTTATTGGGGCCGGAGGATAGCCCGCGGGTAGGGCATTTGCCTTGCATGCAGCCGCGCCGCCGCCGGTCGATCCCCGGCATCCCATATGGTCCCCCGAGCACCGCCAGGAGTAATTCCTGAGTGCAGAGCCAGGAGAAACCCCTGGCTTGCCGGGTGTGACCCAAAACAAAAAAAAAAAAATCCAGTTATTGAGCCACCAGATCTCCCCTTAGATGACCCATGGCCCTGTGGGGGACCCCTCTAATTATCTTCATTCAAAGAGGATGAAACAGTAGCTCAGCGAGTTTCCAAGTCTCCCCCAAATTCAGATGGACTTATTGGGCCTCAAGCCCATGTGCACGCCCCCTGAGGCCTGCACGGTCTCCTCCTGTCTCCTGGAGCACCTGATGTCTCAGAGCTGCCGTATTTCCTCTGCCCCAGCATCTCTGAATCTCTCCCATCTAACACCTCTTAGTCCCCTTCTGAGTCTCTTTCGGGTGGCTTTTATCGACTTTTATTAGCTTTTGGGTCTGTTCCAGTGTTTTCTTTCTTCTGCCCTCCGAATAGTCTTGGGTTCCTTTCTGAGAGGTTGCTGTTGCAAGGCAGGCAACAAATAACAACAAGAAATAACAGCACAATTATGGCAATAAGAACGTTGTCTAGCTCCAGCCAGCACCTGCAGCAGGGCTAGGGCGGGTCCCCACTCCCTTCCCTGGCAGCCTCAGGCACTATCTATGGGGTTGTACCTGCTGTGGCCACTCCCTTGGATTATAGACTTTTACATTTAATGTTAGGACTTACATTGTGCATATGTCCCATGATGTCTGAATTGTGTGTGTGTGTGTGTGTGTGTGTGTGTGTAACTGTGTTGCCAGGTTACATGGAGGCACAGCTCGACACACCCTCTCAGCTCCTTTGATGACAGTGAGTTCTCTGGGCAAACCCGTCATGGGGTCTTGACACAGACCCTTGGTCCTTAAATGGATCGTGGGGCTTCCGTGCCTTCCCAGGGGTGCTGCTGTCTGTGGCCTGGATGTGGAGGCAGTCTCCGTGCCAGATTAGTAAGAGAAAAGCTCTTCAGGAAATGGAGGGCCAGAGGGTGGCTCTTGCCAAACTGTAGCAACCAGTGCCCAGGACTCCGGATCTAGCCCAAACCAGGGCCAGCTGCGGCCCAGGAAGGAACAATGTGTTCTTTCCCTGTCCATCTGGGAGCCGGGCATGGCCCCGGGCAGCCTGCGGTAAGCTGCTTTCACATTTCTACCTCCTTATTCGGATGGGCTGGGCTGGGTTTTTTCTGGATGGTTGTAAGGCCGGCCTTACAGAATTGTCAAGTCTGAATTTCGCTCCCCTTGGTCAAAGGCAGTGTTCTCCCTTCAGATAAATGCTTGCTGCCTGGGCCAGAGCAGGAGGAGCCAGAGCAGATGGGTGGAAACGTGTGTCTCTCTTTTTCCTCTCTAAGACAACTTTTATGCAAGGATCTTGGAAGACACAAACACAAGCAGGATCTGTGACCTTCAGGATCTGGCCTCGCTAATTTTAGTGCAACAAATGACCCCACACAGAGGCACATCTGACCCTTCCACATGTTTCCCAGTTTGTTGAGAAGAGAATTAGAAGCCCCAGTGCCTCTGGATGGACTGAAATCAAGGTGTTGACTGGGCTGAGTTCCCTGTGGAGTCTCTAGGGAAGAATGTCTTTTCTAGACTTTTCCATCTTCCAGAAGGTTGCCTACATGCCTTGGCTCATGGCCCCTCTGTCCTCCTCAGAGCAGCAGTGGTGAATCTTTCTCATTCTCGTTCTGCATTCCCTCCCCTCCAGGATTAGGGGCCCCTGTGATTATGCCAGGCGACCAGGCATTATGAGATAACCCTCATTCTGAAGTCAACTGGTCTTTGTACTTCTCACCTGGCTGGAAATAGCATCTCACTGTGGGTTCTAGTGATGGGCATTCTTGGGAGGGCATCATACAGCCTACCTAGGAGATGGCCGTGTTCACGTATGAGCATTAAACACTTAGACTTCATGCTTTTGGAGAAAGGCGCAGCTTCTCCTGGGACTCCATGCCTTTGACCAAGTTAGACCAGAATCACCAAAACTCAAGAGAGAGTGAACATTTCTCAGCTGCTGATTGAGGTCGGAACAGGTGGCAACGTCACCCAAACTGTATGTGGAGAGTCCTGACTCCAGAATCTCAGAATAGGGCTGGAGCCTGAGTTTAGAAGAGGCCATTAAGGTCACTGAGTTCCTATGACTGGGCCCCACCCACAGCTCTAGCTATGCTCTCAGGAGAAGCAATCAAGGCCTCGGAAGAGACCCAAGGACCCGTGGTGTGGAGAAGTG
>JAJIBD010022838.1:0-22081 GCA_021461705.1 Cryptotis parvus | reverse complement strand
ATAATTCCAGGGAGGCAGCTGTGGGAGACAAAATTCTCTCTGAGTGGGGGAGAGATATAAAGTTCAAATCTGGGAGGTGAGAAAAAAAAATACAAGGACAATTAATAGACATGGAGTTTCTGGTCCTTAAACTATAGTAAAACAAGTCTAAATCCTAGCCAGAAGATTAGACAGCATTAAGGCAGGCAAGCAGTTAGGGGGGTCCCTCTGGCAATGAATTCCTGGGAGAATAAAGCTGAGATGGGATTTGAAGAAATGACTCTTTCACTAGTTCTAAGAGGTTAAAAGTGTTATTGCTGGCCCTGCTTTGTGTGGACACAGCAGCAGAGGTTTGATAGCACACTCCAGTTCCAGCACGGTCCTAGAGAATGTTGGAACCCTCTACAAAAAGCTCTTCAGGAACAACGGCTTGTCATAAAGCCATGAAAGGAGACCAGCCCCTTCTCCCAGCACTGCCCCTTGGCAGTCACACTTGCACTGAGTGGGAAGGGGTCAATTTGAGAAAAGTGTTCATAAACTCACTTGGATAAAGGCAGGGAGAGTTTGTGTTTGTTACCAGGCCATGCTGCCCTGTGTCCAGGATGCCCCCACCTGCAGCCCACACTCTTCCCTCTTGAGCTCAGCGACTCTTGCTAGCATGTGCCACCCCCATTTCAGGCTGTGGCCTACATTGGCGTGATTATTTTAAGCACTCTTAGATGCTGGACAAGCTCGTATTCTCTCAGTTCATTTCTCTCTCTCTCTCTCTCCCTCTCTCTCCCATTCTCTTTCATTCTCTCTCATTCTATCTCTCATTCTTTCTCTCTCATTCTCTCATTCTCTCTTCTCTCTCTCTTCTTTTTTCCCTCCCTCACCCCCACCCCTAACAGACTATAATCAGTCCTAGATTTCCCCCAGTTATTTCCAGGATGGCAGAGGTGGGAAACAAAGAAAGCAGTAGATAGGCTGCTGATGTTGCCCCTTCTCTTTCCCCCACTTCATATAAGTCACCCAGGGATCAACTGATATGCACTTATATCTCTAAATAACAGCTTCTATAAATCTATACTATAGCCTCCTGTAGTTTTTTTCATCTTTGAGGGAAGCATGATGGACCCAAAATGCCTGGGTAAGGTCTACAACTGACTTTCCTATCCTGCAAAAGAGCAATTCTTATTTCAGTCAGAGTCCAGTGCTCCCCTGCAAATCAAGTGGCAGGGATCATCTCCCATGCCGGGCAGAACAAGTGAACATGGCTCTCATCTCAATGACTGCCACAAAGGGCTTGTCAGGTCTGTCCAGTTCAAGAGCTCACAGCAGACTTTCACCAGTCCTGAATCTCCCAGCACTTCCCCAGACTTGGAGGTGAGAAGAGAAAAAGTGGGTTGATCCCAGTTTTATCCTGAGATCACACATGGTGTCCATATATTTCCAGGAGAGAGAGAGAGATCCCAGGAAACAGAGTCAAAAGTAAATCCTGAATACATGCACATCTGGTAGTGGCCCTTCCTCTGCCTAAGTTGCAGATTTTGGGGACCAGAACTAATTTTTATTGGGATTAAGATATCTAAAACATGTAAAGACGTCAACACATTACTAATACTTGATTATGAATACAAAGAATTTTGTTCAGTTTCCTAATTAAAGTAGTTTCGGTTTTTCTATTTTTGATAATGACATACTTTGATAATTATACTTTGTTCACACAAAATAAAGAAGACACATGAACTATATCTTTAAGGGAAAAAATTCAGTAACATTAATTATTTTGTGGGAACAGTGTGAACAAAAGAATTCAAGTGAACATAGTCTCCATTACTTTTCTCTGTACCATAAATAAAATTAAAATATTTTGTTATGGTAAATGACATATATAACATTATTTGATATTAATGTAATTACTCTTTCCTTGATCTCTCCTCCAAAATGTCTTTGTTGTCCGGTAGTTTAGTGGTTAGGATTCACCACACTCACCAAAAATTTTATTTGAGTAATAAATAAAACTTAAACTGTTTTTTTTTTTGTTTTATTTTGGGTGAACCCAGTGGTGCTCATGGCCTAATGGAGGTAATTTGCTTAGGGATCAGTCCTGGCAGGCCTGGACGACCCTATCGGTGGTATCAGGAATCAAAGTCCAGTTGATCATATATAAAGCTAGTGCCTATCGCTCAGGTTCCAACTAAAATAATTTGCATAATTTTTTTCTTCATTAATCTCTTTCCAAAGCTTATCTTAAGATTAGTAGGAACATAATTCCGTGAGTAGATTCATTTGAATAATGAATGTGTGTTTAATTACAGAATGTGCAGATCAGAGAACATTATGGGGGGGGGAGGGACAAAGGGAGGAAAAAAGAGATGAAAGGTTTCATGACTCTGGGAAAAAAAAAGCCCAGACAACTTGTAAACATGACATTTGATAAGAACTAGTACCATAACTGACTGTAAGAACATGTTGGTGGTAGGACTGGTGTTGGAATACTGAATACCTGAAATAGCTGTATTGTAAATATTATTTTTTCTTTTCGGTCACACCTGGTTATGCTCAGGGGGTTACTCCTGGCTCTGCACTCAGGAATTACTCCTGGCAGTACTCAGGGGACCATATGGGAGTGCCGGGATTGAACCCCGGTCAGCTGCTTGGAAGGCAAATGCCTATCCACTGTACTATCAGCTTCCGCCACTGTAAATAATATTTTTAAATCACAGTGTTTAAATAAAGTTAAATAAAAAAGATAAAGAAATACTATAAAAACAATAAGAAAGCAAAGCTTATAGGGTAAAAAAAGGCAAAATAAGATTTCCTTACCACAGATTTTTCTGAAAACCTTTCCTGTAGGTATTTTAGTCAGATGTTAAAAATCATAGCAGTCTATTGCAAACAGTTCAAAAAATTATCTCACTTAGAGAAAATCATACTTTAATCACAATGAATTCATCATCTTTTGAGAATATCAACTCTAAGAATGGAATTTTAGGGTGGCTCTACTTTTAAACAAAAGTTTTGTTCTATGGATGACTAAATGAGTTCTTCCACAAACTAACTCTATGTTAAGGTCAATTTTTAAATGTTTCTCTATTAAGTAAAAGCAGAGCTGAGGGGTCAGAATGATAGCATATTGGGTAGGATGCTTGCCTCACTTGTGGCCAGCACTGATTTGATCCCTGGTATCTCATATGTTCCTAGAGCACCATCAGGAGTAATTTCCTGAGTGCAAAGCCAGAAGAAAGCCCTGAGCATCATTGGGAGTGGCTCTTAAAAAAATAAAAATAAACAAATGAATAAAGATGGAACTGATTATGAGTTTAAACATTTTATATGTAACTGATTTTGATTGTCTTAAAATACTATATAAAATAAGGATAAGGAACTGTAATTTTTACATAATTAAACTCTGCTTCATTTAAAACAAGATTTATAAAAATTCATCAATACATATTTTAATGCTATCCAGAAAAAATATTAGTAGTGCACTGAAATGGTAATAAAGTATGAAGAGCATCATGTGACTTTATAAATACTTTAATCTTAGAGAAAATAAAAAGTAATTGATATGCATAACTTTCAAATGTAAGAAACATATTAAGAATAAACCTTAGTGGACGTATAACTGATCAGTTTTCCTAACTATTTTTTGAGGAGGCTTTTATTGCTCCACTCATAAGACAAAATTGTAGCTCCTTAACATCAGCTGACATGAGGATATGTCTGTAGGTCCTTAATTCCATTTCATTGTTTTGGATTTCTATCCTCATTCCAGTTAAACAATATTATTATTAATACAGATTAATAATATAATTTAAAGCTGGGCAAAGAAAGTTTTCCATCTGTTTCTCTCAGGATATCTTTGAGCATTTGGCAAGGGGTGGGCAAATTATTTAAGTTAAATTTTAGCAGCATTAGTCTACATTCTTAAGGAAAAGCAAGGTGTGGAGTGCAGAAAGATAGTACAGCAGGTAATGTACTTGCTTTGCATGCAGTTAGCCTGGATTTGACCCCATTACCACATATGTTCCTGTCAGTGCTGTTGGGAGTTATCCCTGAGAACTGAACAAGAGTTAGGTCCTGAAAAGAAGCTAACAAACAGAAACAAATAATATTGGAATGCAGTGAATCTATACAGTGCTTTGGGTATGATTGTCAGTTTAAACAGTGATCCTTCCTATTTATGAAAAAGCATTGTGTTCTCATTTTCCTGTATCTCATTTTACTATTTCAGCAGTTATTTGGTTTTGTTTAAAAATATTTTACTTATGTGTTAAGCTGATTCTCATATGCTTTTATTTATTAAGACCCAATTGAAAATTGGATTACATTTTTAAATGTTTCTCTTTGATTTTATTTGTGTATAGAAATGCTTATAATTTCTGTGTGTTATATGGTATACTGCTAAATCACTGTATGAGTTTATTGTTTTTATAAATCCTTTAAGTTTTCTTATTTTATTTGAACACTATGATTTACAAAGTTGTTGACAATACAGTTGTTTCAGGTATTCGGTCTTCCAACACCAGTCCCACCATCAAAGTGCTCTTACCACCACCAAAGTCCCCAGTTTCCCAACCAACTCCCAAGTCTGCTCCCTTAGGGAAGTACTGATTAACCTATTTACATTGCTTATTACAACATATATATTATAATGATGTTGCAAAATTCATGAATATTTTCCTGCAAATTGGACCATCTGTGTTGCTTCCACTTACTGAATTTATTGAAATTAGTGAGATTCTACTCAAATTTTAACAAAGTTGTTCATGTTAATTTTTACAGACATTCAATATTCAACCCCAATCTCAAAACCATTGCAACTTCACATCACCATAATTTCCAATTTTTCCCAACCTTCCCTTAAACCTGCCCCATTGTAGACCCTCAATATATTGTTTACTATTGCTTCCTAACAGATCACTTGATCACTTGAATCCCGTTATTCATCGATTTGCTCGGCGGGCGCCAGTAACATTTCCATTGGACCTATCATGTGCCAATGTGGCCCAATGGCATCTGGTTGTTTCAGGAATATGAAGAGTCTCAAACCGTTCCTTCAGGGTCTTAACAAGGAAGTCTGACCATCTTGTAGGTGGGCGGCCACGTGATCTTTTGACATCCCGTGGGATCCAGTCGGTAACAGCTCTAGTCCAGTGGTTGTCTCCAAATCGCATTACATGTCCAGCCCATCTGATTTTCGATGTCTTGGCAAGCGAGACAGCGTCCCTGATTCTGGAATAGCAACGGAGGTCAGAACTCCGGATTCCTTCACTTACTTGAGTGAGGCGTGATATTCCAAGCATAGCTCTTTCGATGCCTCTCTGGGAGACCCGAATAGCATTCTCATCCCTGCTTTCGTGGGGGCCCAGGTCTCTGAGGCGTATGTTAATGCAGGGAGAATGGTGGAGTCGAAGAGATGTGCCCGGAGCCGGAGGTTCTTTGTCCTTTTTTAGCTATTTCTTCAATGCCTTTGAAGGCATTCCATGCCGCTCTCTTCCTCCTGCGCAGCTCAGGTTTTAGGTCGTTCATCATGTTGACTTCTCGACCTAGGTACACATAACTGCTGCATTCAGAGATGTTTGTTCCATTAAGAGTGAATGGGGCCTCAGGAACTAGTTCATTTCTCATGAACATAGTTTTCTTCAGATTCAGCTGTAGACCTACCTTTCCACATTCTCAGTCAAAGTCAGCCAGCATTTGTGCCGCTTGGCTAATGTTTGGTGTTATTAGAGCGATGTCATCAGTGAAGCGGAGGTGGTGTAGTTGCCGACCATCTATCTTCACTCCCATTCCTTCCCATTCTAATTGTCTCATGATGTTCTCGAGGGTGGCACTGAAGAGTTTTGGTGAGATGGTATCACCCTGTCGAACCCCTCTTTTGACATCAATGATCACTTCTTTGTAGAATGGTGAGATCCTGGTGGTGAATCCGTAATACAGCTCATGAAGGATCTTGATGTATTGGGTTTGAACACCCTGTTTGACTAGGGCTTTGATGACTGCTTCAGTCTCCACAGAATCAAAGGCTTTCTGTAAATCAATGAGCGTGACACAGAGCGGCATCTTGTACTCCCTACAAACCTCAATGAGCTTGGTTACTGTGTGGATATGGTCGATTGTGCTGAATCCTTTCCGGAAACCTGCTTGCTCGCATGGTTGTCCTTCATCTAGTGTTCTGCTAATCCTGTTCAGGATGACTCGTGTAAACAGCTTGTAGATGACAGACAACAGGCAGATGGGGCGATAGTTGCCGATGTCGTGAATGTCTCCCTTCTTGAACAGTAGAACTGTCCTGCTGGTTTTCCATTGGGAGGGCACCTTGCATTCGGACAGGTAGCGTGTGAAGAGCCGAGCTAGTGTATTGATGAGTACCTATGGCAGATTCTTCAGGTGTTCGGGTCTGACTTTATCTGGGCCTGGTGCTGTTCCCTTCTTTACCAAGAGATGGCATGTCGGATTTCAGAAGGGAGAGCGTTGGGAATGACATATCCATCCTGTGGAATTTGGTATGTGGGCAGGTGGATGTGGCTTTCAAAGAGATTTGAGTAGAAGTCCTGGATAATCTTCTCCATTGCCTTTCTGGAAGATGTGATAGATCCATCAGGGCGTTGGAGGGCAGTCATCTTGGTCTTAGAGTTGGCGAAGGACAGGCAGGCAGTGCGAATACTTTTCCCGGCTTCTGCTGCATCTTCCAGTATTTCTGCTCTTCTGTCTTTGAGGTCTGCTTTTATCGCTTCTCTGCACTGTTTAGCAAGCTTGGGCGTTAGCATTTGGTCTCCTGAGGCTCGCACCTTGCCATGTTGGCGAATGAGCTCAAGAGTTTCTGAAGACAAGCATCCTTTTGTGTCTTTCTCTCTCTCGGCATTCTTCACACAATCATGGAGGTGCTGAACCAGTCGGTTGTATTCTTCATCAATGTCATCAATGATGGTATCTTCCCATGTTGCCGCAATGGTGCCAAAGAGTTCCCAGTTGGTGGTCGTTCTGGGAGTTCTCTTCTTAAACTTTGCAGCTTTTTCTCCCCGTTGCGGGAAGTAGAATTTTGCCCGAAGGAGGCGGTGGTCCGATCCTGTCTGGAATTTGGGGACGACAGCAACATCAGTCAGACAAAAGCGTCGATTGAAGATGATGTGGTCAATTTCATTGTGGAACTGTCCGCCAGGAGATTCCCCATGTCCAACGTTTCGCTTCAGCCTTCTGAAACTGTGAGTTCCCATGAATAGTCTTGGTGGACATGATGAACTCAGATAGTCTCTCACCCTGTTCGTTCCATTCTAGGCCATGGGTCCTGATGTGGAGTTCTTCAGCCCGATCTTCTCTGTCCTATCTTGGCATTAAAATCACCGACTATGATCTTGTAGAAGGTGTGATCTTTTTTATAGAACTCCAATTCCATGTAGAATTTCTCAATTTCATCTTCTTTGTATGTGGATGTTGGTGCATAGACAATGAAGATAGAAATTGCTGGCAGTGGGCTACATCTCCTCAAGTGTAATCGTCCTATTCAGTTTGTTAGGCATTCTAATGAATCAATGTTGACAGCCATGTTCATGTTGACAAGGACACCAACACCACCGGCGCCTCTTTCATCACATGATCCAAGGAACAATTCTTCTCCGGTGTCAAATACAGCATGATGCGACTGACGCCTCCTTGTCTCCGTCAGACCAATGATGTCGTACTTGATCTTTTGTGCTTGCAGCATCAGATCCTCAATATATGCTTCCGATGCCAGCGTACGTGCATTGAAAGTACAGACAGTCATTTTAGTCCTTCTTCGTTTTGGCAGCCTAGGACAGCCGTGAAATTTTATCAGGCACTGCTTGTTTGCCTTTCTTGCTGCTGCCATATTAAGGGCTCTTTCTGGGTCAGGAAAATAAACATTTTTGTTACTGGGTTTGGCATATCGAACACGCATTGGACAGCTTGCCAGGCTCTGCCATGCGGGCGCTATACTCTTATTACTTGCGGGGCTCTCTCAGAGGGGTGGGTAGAATATTTATGGTAATTTGGAGGTAAATCGTGCGGCCGCATAGCTGCCATGCTGCAACAGGGAAAGCTGGTTTCTGCTCTGCCGGTGTACCCCTCACTCTATGCTTCCTACAGATAATTTGCTAAAACTGATAAAGAAATATTTTTCTTAGATTATTCAGTTTCACCATGGAACCATTAAGCCCTTGCAAAAAAAATTACTAATTGTTGTTATGTTATAGGCAGTATGTTTTAATATTTTGTTATTGATTTCCTTCTAATTTGCATGACATGAAGTGTGGTGTACTTCTTGGTTTATCAATATTGTGGAGTTGGAGATGCTGTGCAGTTGCAATTGCGGTCATGGGATCCAGGAAATCTAAAATTTTTAGTGGGGTGATAAAGTTGAAGTTAAATATTTAACTGGGTGGTGATTTGGGAGCTAGGAACAATCTATGGACCTTCCGGGAATATCAGTGAGAGTCAGGGGGGAGGAAGCTTATCTCTGACTCCATCAAAGTCTGTTTCAGCTACAAAACCTTGATATCTGAATTTTCCAAGATATTAATTTCTTGCTGGAGCACATCTGAGCACTGAGTGCAAATTGGGCCTTGAACATGGTAACAATTGTGGAGTGTGGAGGTTTTTAGCTGTGAGGCTTTGTTGGAACAGGCCATAGGCTCACCCATCTCCTTAGTTTTATAAATAGTTAATAAACTTTATGGTTTCTAAAGTATGCTATCTGCCAATAGTGATATTTTGACTTACCATTTTCTAATCTGCATACACTTAATATATCTTTCTTGCCTAAATGTTAAGGCAAGGACTTCTGATACCATACTGAATAGTATTAGCAAGAATGAGCAACCTCATATTGTGCCTGATCTTGGAAGGCTTTCAGTTTTTCACCATTGAGTATAATGCTAACTGTGGTTTGATGATGGTAAAGGAGTTTACCCTATATCACACCATGCAGAAAATTCAACACAAAATGAATGAAAGACTTTGATATTATACCCAAATCCATAAGCTATATAAAAATGAAATATAGAAAACAGTGATTCTGAAAATGAAGGCATCTTTAATGATTCAAAGCCAATAGACCAGTAAATTGAAGCAAAGGTAAATAAACAAGACCACATCTAATTAAGATGTGTCTGCATTGCAAAAAAAAAGGCCAGAATTAAATGACAAGCCTTTGACTGAGATCATATATTTTCACCACTTATCTGACAAATAATTCAATTATATATACATATATATGCAAATGTATCACTGTATCACTGTATCACTGTCTTCCCGTTCATCTTCGATTTGCTCGGCGGGCACCAGTAACATCTCCATATGACCTGTTGCCACGCCTGCAACAGTGTTGCCTGCGTGGCAACCTGCATAGCAGCCTATTAACAGGGTCCAGGCAAGCCTTGGACCCTCATATTAGGGGAAGGGACGCGGCCCTCGGGCCTATGCCTTCCTGCAGGCAGGGGAGGTGCGCGACCCACGGGTCTATGCCCCTGGCAGCCTCCAACAATAACAGGTAGTGCATTGGCATCTGGCCTCTGAAACCTTCACTATGGAACATTTAGTTAACATTTAAAGACATGATTTCACATCTATCCAGTCAATCTTCAATAATAGACTAAGTTGCTTTACTTTCAAGTTAACATTTACAAGAACAATGGGCGCAGGTGCATGGGTTTTATGTTTAGTCTAAGAATAATAAGTTTTCCTTTACAATGTGATTTTGTGGCAAGCAATTTATTGTGAGGGCAATGATTAAAATAAGATGTTTAGGTTACAGTTTACAGAGTACAACAACATGTACAGTACGAGTGGGAACAGTCACAGTGCCTGGAAAAGTTACGTTCCAGTGCTTGGAACAAATAGATAGCTATTGGAAAAATATGTTGGGCAACATCAAAAGTTAAAGATTTCAGAAAAATATGTACACAGGAAACTGTGGTGAAAGTAATAATAACAGGTACACACAGGTGAGCGATCATGAGTTAAAAACAAATGGATTTCTCTGATGTTGAAACAAATTTCCTAGGCAAAAGACTGATGTCATCCCTTACTTGTAATGTATAAAAAGCAAGCTTTTGCCTTCAATAAATCGCAGCAGCATTCAACCTCTCGTGTTGGAGTCTGTCTGTCATTCACCGACCCTGCTTTCCTGTAACTTCAAGCCCCTTTCTCCCTCGGTCTGAGGCTCCCGGAGAGCTGCTCTGCGGCAACCTGTCTCATGCAAGTAGAGCCCAAGGGCACCTGCTTGCTACAGAGCCTCAAACCATTCCATCATGGTCATGGGAATGAGGTCTATAATTGTTACTGGTATCTAGCATATCAAATACGACACGGGTAGCTTGCCAGGCTCTGCCGTGCGGGTAGCATACTCTTGTAGTCATCTCAAAATCCAGCATTTATTGATGAACCAAGCCGGGCTGTGATAGGCTGGTCTGCTGGGTGGAGTTCTGACTAGGAGGAAGTCGGATGTGGAAAATGGAGGTCCTCATGGAGTGGGAGGTTGTCTGGCTTGTTGTGAGGCTCTGCTTGGGTGGCTGGCCAGGGCTAGAACCTGCCATCCTCCAGGGCACCTCATGAGCGGTTGGGTACAGTGAGAGCCAGTAGCAGCTCTGTCCCATGTCTGTCTCTGGATCAACATACCTGGGCCAGATTAAAAAAGACTGCAGCAGGGGTGGATCCCGATGAGCCGGGCTGTGATAGGCTTGTCTGCTGGGTGGAGTTCTGACGAGGAGGAAGTCCAGATATGGAAAATGGAGGTCCTCATGGAGTTGGGGGGTCTTCTGGCTTGTTGTGAGGCTCTGCTGGGGTGGCGGGCCAGGGCTAGAACCTGCCATCCCTCCCGGGCACCTCATGAGCTGCTGGGCACAGTGAGAGCCAGTAGCAACTCTGCCCATGTCTGTCTCAGTCTTTTAGGAAAACAATTTGGACATTCCTCAAAAATCTAGAAATTGAGCTTCCATATGACCCAGTAATATCACTTCTGGGAATATAACCTGGGACCCATGTAAATGTATATATATATATATCATTCCCTTGGATATTATATGTCTTTAATATCCAAGACATATAAAGCACTTGGCAAAACTCAGCAATGCCAACAAAAATAACCTCAATAAAATGGGGAAAAGACATTTTTCTTAAAGCAGGCAAACAGATGGTTAATAGGTGCATGAAAAATTCTGTTCAGCACTTATAGTGAGGGAACTGCAAATAAAATTAGTGATGAAATATCATCTTAAACCTCTAATCATTTTAGACTTCTAAAAAGACAAAAGCAACCAGTACTGATAGACTTCTGGAGGAAAAAAATCCTTACTAATTGCTGGTGGGAATATCAACTATTGAATCTTTTTGGAAAATAATATGGAAAACTTCTCAATAAACAAGGTTTAAGTATCCATATGATCTAGCAAACACTTTTGTATATCCCAAGGGCCCAAAAATTATTCATAAGAGACATTTGGTCTCTAACATTCATTGCAGCACTATATACAGTAGCCCAAAACTGCAATCACCCCAAATGTTAAAGAGATGTACAAAGAAATACATATCAGTTATATGTATATAAGTACACACATATGCATATACATTATATATGCATGTATATGTGTATATAAAACAATCATATCTGGATCTAAGGAAAGATGAAAACATGCAATTTTACATTCATTTCATTGGATATGAAGGAATCAGGCTGACTCAAGTCAGCCAGAAGGAGAGGGACAGATACAATAAACTCTTTTATACATCTCTTTTGTACATAGGCTATAAAGAAGCACGTCAATGAAATAACACATGGCCAAAGGCAAAAGAGCCTGAGAACTGGCATACAGAGCTAAACTTATCACGGTAGGGAGACAGATGATGGGGCCACCCCAGTGGAAGTAAGGGAACACTCTGGTGGAATGTGGGGTGTTGAAACATTGTATGCATAAAACACCATCATTGACAGTGTTATAAATCATGGTGATTAAAACCATAAATTCAAAATATTTCAAGTCATTGGATAGGATGATATAAAGGGTGCACACCTTGCAAGCACTAACCTGGATTTGTTTTCTGGCTTCAAAAAGAGCCAAGTACTGCCAGGTGGTAACCTGGATAAGCACTGCCAGCATGACCCTGCATCCCCTAGCACCCCAGGCTCCTGAGTCAAATGTCATCCTTTTGGCTCTAACATGCACAAAACAGCCCATCCAAGAATGATGGGGCATAGTCCCTGATATCCTTGTAAACTGCTTACTATAGCCAAAGGAATACATAATAAAACTGTATTATATAAAATATGAACTTGAAATATAAAGCATATTTTGTAGGTGGAAAAGTAATGGATTTAACTGAAAAAACATTGCCAGTTTGAATCAATTTTAGGGGTATATGTGGTTAGGTGCAGGGTATGGGAAGGTAGGAACTAGAGATGGGACCATAAAAATAGATGTCACTGCCTCAGTGAGGCAACATAATTAAGTGTTAATTCATGAGACTCTTCAAAGTTCAGAATATGAAATTACTGGAGACAGAGTGATAGTACTACTGGAGACAGAGTGATAGTATTATGTAGCTCAACTGGGTTCTATCCCAGGTGACAAATATGGTCTCCAGAGTCCTCCCAGGAATCAATCAGAGTACATACGTAGAAGTACACCTTTTTGGGACCCCAAACAAAACAAAAAATATTGACTTACTATATTTTGGGGTTGTCATTAATCATGACTAAGAAATGATGGATAAAATATCCAGTGACAGGGAACAAAAATTCTGCTCTCTTGGGAAAGAAGAGTCATGTAGATCAAATCATTTCTGTGCAGGAGTATTTCATGGTCTGTTAGTTACAGCTATACCCTTACACAAATGAGAGCAGATGGCAACATAAGTGCTCAGTAGGGAGTTTGGGAACTAAGAATATAAGTGCTCCCCAGATTTGAGGACTTATAAGAAGTGCTCTTTCTTTTCTTTCTTTTCCTCCTGTCTCTCTTTTTTGGATCATACCCAGTTGTCCTTAATGTGTACTCCCTGGCTCTGTGCTCGGGGATCGGTCCTGAAGATGCCAAGGATTGAATTTGGTTCAGTCCATGCCAGACAAGCACTTTACTCATTGTACTATCTCTCTGGACTTGAAAGGCTTCCTAGTTCTTTAATGTTTAAAACAAGCCTAGGGCAAATAAATTACATTTCTTGAAAAACTATAAAATCCTCTTGCAGCCTTTTGTTCTTACCCCACAGGCTCTATTTCCTTTAAAAATAATCGTCACAATGGTCTCAGGAGTGCAAATGTGAAGATTCTGTGATAAAAATCATTCAGCATTTTAGGGATTCAACTTGTTAATGTAAATGGGTAAATTTTAACATGCCATGCTTTTTGAGAACATGGGAAATAACAGTATTCTTTAGTGATATCGACATATATCATTTTATCCCTTATGGAACAGTAGATATAGTAGTACTAATTTATTTAAGCAGATGGCTTTGAAGAAAAATGGTGCTAAGATATTGTCAGTTTGCTTAAACAGTGCAGATAATTGGAGACATATGCTATTTCTTCATTTGGTTTTAGGCTGATGACATTGTGCTGAAATATAAAACAATGGGAAGTAAACAAGGAAGGATCAGATTCTCATAAAAAATTTGTCTCCAAAGTAACAATTTTGCTGAACTGAAAATTAAATAATATATGGGTCCTGCAGAATGGATTCCCTCTCTCGAGTCTCCTCTCTTGCCGAGAACTCACTTTCACTGTATTTCTTAACTTCTTGAACTGGAATGATCTGGATTTCTCTTCTGGACTTCAGATTTATGATTTAGAAGAAAGACATTCCCTCCAGCAACAGTTTTCAAAGAATATAATTACAAATATAGCACGAGACTCTGCTTTTGAGACTTTGAACATTGTTGTTTTTAGAAAGTAATTGGTTTTTCTTTTCCTTTCCCCACCCCCTTTCCCAATGCTCACCGCAATTTATACTGCCTGGAAGCCAGACTTTAAATGAAGCAGATGCTCTAAGTTTAAACTGCACTGATGGTAAAGTTGTTTCCTAGCAACACTAAGTTATGAAAACTTCAAGAGCACCACTTTGCTCAATAAGGTTTCTTCCATTTAGTTTCATGTGCTCAGTGGGTTATTATAAAGGGTGAGTATCAAGTCAAAACCAACTTGATCCTGAATTAATAAGAATAAAAAGCCACTTCATTGATTTTTGAACTAAAGACATGTCCAACCCAGGACATACAAAAATTAGACTTCACACAATACGTCAAAAGCTTTTCCAGATGAAACTTGGGAAGTACTTTATAGATCATGATAGTCTCGAGTTACAAATGTATCCAAACAAAAGTGCTGCTTCTGAACATCAGGAATAGCTAAACTGCTAGCTAACTCAACTCTAGAAGAGTTTAACCAAAATGACCATTGCTGTACATTTCCAAGAATTTTGGACTCAGAAGCCCTTCATATTCTTAAATAATCATACTTCTCAAAGCAGCAATATTTATCTGATTGTACCTTTTAATTCCGTCCACACTAATATATTTTATTTTTTAATTTTATTATACCACCATGAGATATACAATTACAAAGCTATTTATGATTGGTTTCAGTCATATGATGTTCCAGCATCCATCCCTCCACTAGTGCACCCTTCCCAACACAAATGTCTCCAAATTCCCTCCCTGCTCCCCCCAGCATGCCTCTATGGCAGGAACTTTTCTTCTTCCCCTTTTTTCTCTGGTTTTGTTATGTTCTTGTTATTTTTATTGTCTTCTCTACCTCCTCCTTCATTCTTCACCCCCTCCTCATTCTTCTACTTCTTCTACTTGCTCTTCTTCCTATTCTTCTTCCTCCTTCCTCCTCCTCCTACTCCTCCTCTTCCTTCTTCTTCTTCTTCTTCTTCTCTTTTCTCTTACACAATGCAGCTTATAATATATACATTTAGGGGTTATCATGTATATCACGTTACCTACATTCAATGCTCAGTTCTAGTTCAAGTCAGGCATTACAATTTACAACCATAATTAGCACACTGGTCCCTTCTCTATCTTACCTAACCTCTGACCCACACATAACTGGGGTAGATTCCAAACATTGACAAATTCTCTTGGTCTCAGTTTTTCCAGGGCTTGGATATTAGTTTCATACTTTTTAATATCCTGCAAATGAGTGCAGTCATTCTATACCTGTACTTTTCCTTTCTTCATTTCATCGAGCATAATACTCTCCATGTTCATCGATTTAAAGGCAAATTTAAATTTCATGACTTTGTTTTTCCTAACAGCTGCATAATATTCCTTCGTGTAGATGTTTAATACTTTTCTTTATCCAGACTGGATAAATTGCCAGACTATTCTTGGGAATTCAGGTTGTTTCCATATTCTGGCTATTATGAAAGTGCTGCTTTGAGTATAGAAATGCAGATGGTGTTTCTGCTGTGTGTTTTGAGGTTCCGAGGGTTTATTTCCAGGAGTGGTATCTTTGGGTCAAATGCAAGCTGAATTTCTAGGTTTTAGGAATGTACGTATTGTTTTCCAAAGTGTCTGTACAAGTTTCTACCAACATTTGTATCAGCAATGGATGAGAGACTCTTTCTCCCTAAATCCTTGCTAGCACTAGTTATTCTTACTCTTTTGGATGTGTGTCAGTCTCTTTGGTGTTATATCTCATAACTGTTTTGATTTGCATCTCCTCAATGATTAGTGATGAAGAGCATTTCTATGTTACTTTTGGCCAGTCAAATATTTTCTTGAAGGAAGTTTCTGTTCATTTCCTATCCTCATTTATGGCGGGTTTCTTCTACTCAGATATCTTTGATATCCATGTCCACCCTGACACATACCAAATTCTGTAGGATGGATGTTGTTCCTATCGTTCTCCCTTCTGAAATCCGACATGTCATTTTGTCAGTAATGAAGGGAACAGCACCAGGCCCAGACAAAGTCAGACCCAAACACCTGAAGAATCTGCCTTCAGTACTCATCAAGTACACTGGCTCTGCTACCTGTCTGAATGCAAGGTGCTATCCCACTGGAAAACCAGCAAGACAGTTCTACTGTTCAACAAGGGAGACATCTACAGCATTGGCAACTATTGCCATATCTGCCTGTTGTTTGTCATCTACAAGCTGTTCATTCAAGTCATCCTGAACAGGATTGGCACAACATTAGATGAAGGGCAACCATGCGAGCAAGCTAGTTTCTAAAAGGATTCAGCACAATCGACCATATCCACAAGGTAACCAAGCTCATTGAATTTTGTAGGGAGTTCAGGATGCCACTATGTCTCACGTTCATTGATTTAAAGAAAGCCTTTGATTCTGTGGAGACTAAAGTGGTCATCGAAGCCCTAGCCAAGCAGGACATTCAAACCCAATACATAAAAATCCTTCGTGAGCTGTATTACTGATTCACCACCAGGATCTCACCATTCTACAAAGAAGTGATCATCAATGTCAAAAGAGGGGTTCGGCAGGGTGATACTATTTTACCAAAACTCTTCAGCACCACACTCAAGAACATCATGCAACAATTAGAATGGCAATGAATGTGAGTGAAGATAGATGGTCAGCAACTAAACCACCTAGCTTCACTGATGACATAATTCTAATAACACCAAACATTAGCCAAGAGGCATAAATGCTGGCCGACTTCAAAAATGTGGAAAGATATGTCTACAGCTGAATCTCAGCAAAACTATGTTCATGAAAAATGAACTAGTTCCAGAGTCCCCATTCACTCTTAATGGAACAAACATCTCTGAATGCAGCAGTTATGTGTACCTAGGTCTAGAAGTCAACATGATGAACAATCTAAAACCTGAGCTGCACAGGAGGAAGAGAGCATCATGGAATGCCTTCAAAGGCATTGAAGAAATAGCTAAAAAAGACAAAGAACCTCCAGCTCCGGGCACATCTTTTCAACTCCACCATTCTCCCTGCCTCAGAGACCTGGGCCCTACAAAAGCAGGATGAGAATGCTATTCGGGTCTCCCAGAGAGGAATCGAAAGAGCTATCCTTGGAATATCACAAC
The DNA here is from genome assembly GCA_021461705.1 of Cryptotis parvus. Lineage (NCBI taxonomy): Eukaryota > Metazoa > Chordata > Mammalia > Eulipotyphla > Soricidae > Cryptotis > Cryptotis parvus. Next base: position 5,103 of record JAJIBD010022838.1, on the reverse strand, counting down.
TCACTCAAGTGAAAGAAGGAATCCAGAGCTCCGACCTTCATCGCTGTTCCAGAGTCAGGGATGCTGTCTCGTTTGCCAAGGCATTGAAAATCAAATGGGCTGGACATGTAATGTGATTTGGAGACCACACCTGGACTAGTGCTGTTACCAACTGAATCCCACGGGATGTCAAAAGATCATGTAACCACCCCACCTACAAGATGGTCAGACTTCTTCGTCAAGACCCTGAATGAACGGTTTGAGACTCTTTGTATTCCTGAAGCAACCAGATGTCATTGGGCTACACTGGCATGTGATAGGGTCAAATGTAAATATTACTGGCACCCCCTCAAACAAATCAATGAATAACGGGATGTCGTGTCAAGTGTCAATGTTTTACCCATGCCTTACGTAACTTGGATATTAATCCCCTTATTAGATGGCCGTTGGGTGAATATTATTCCCTCTATCTGGGCTGTCTTTATCTTGTTCATTATTTCTTTTGAGGGGCAGAAGCTTTTTAGTTTCATGTACTCCATATGTTTATCATTGCTTACACATGCTTTGTTAGTAGTGTTTCATCTTTGAGGATGTTACACATTCAATGTGTGGAAAATTTTACATGTGTTTTTATGGATGTACTTTATGGGTTCTGGTCTGATATTGAGATCATTAATCTATTTTGATCTGATTTTTTGTGCGTGGTGTTAGAGTTCTGTATTCATTTTTTTACACTTAGCTGCCCAGTTTTCCAACACTACTTGTTGAAGAGGTTTTCCTTTTTTTGCTTTTCGTATATTTTGCTCCTTAATCAAAAATAAAATGATCATATATTTGATTATATGTGTTAGGATATTCAATTCTATTCCATAAGTGCACAGGTCTGCTTTTACTCCAATACTATCACTATCACTGTCTTCCCGTAAATCATCTATTTATAGAGCAGGCACCAGTAATATCTCCATATGCCCTGTCTCATGCTAGTAGAACCCAAAGATATCTGCTTGCTCCAGGAACATAAAGAGCCTCAAACCATTATGTTAGATCACAGGAATGACCTAATACAAATGTTACCAGTATTTGGCATATCAAATACTACACGAGCAGCTTGTCAGGCTTGCCATGGTGGTGGCATACTGTTGTAGTCACCTCTAAATAAAAGCATTTATTGATGACCCGCTGCGTCTGCTAGGCGGCTGCACAAGCCAGGCTGTGATAGTCTGGTCTGCTGGGTGGAGTTGTGACAAGAGGGAAGTCCGGATGTGGAAAATGGCGGCCCCGTTGAGCAGTCAGCAGGAGCTCATGACCAGAAAGAGTTGCCTGTGCCTCTAGCCTTGAGCATTCTGGAAGTGGGAGAGGAGCACACAGCTTCCACATAGAGCTGGGAGGAAATTCAGGGCCTCTAATCAGCATACCCCTAATCCTCACAGCCAACCAGTGCTGTCCTCCAAAGGGGCTGCTGATGAGAGCACAGATCCCATCATTGCAGTTCATGACTCCAATACTATGCTGTTTTAATTGCTACCACTTTCTAGTACAGTTTGAAGTTGGGAAAGGTGATGCTTCCCATTTTTCTTTTCCCAAGGATTACTTTGGCTATTTGTGGGAGTTTATTGCTCCGTATAAATTTCAGGAGTTTTTGGTCAATTTCTTTGAAAATGTCATGGGTATCTTTATAGGCATTGCATTGAATCTATATAATTCTTTTAGGGAGTGTTGCTATTTTGACAATGTTGATTCTCCCAATCTATGAGCAGGGTATGTGTTTCAATTTCATTATGCTCTCATAGAAAATGTCTTAATTTAAAAGCAAATATCTGTTAAAATTGCCAATCTATATTCTCTGACAAAACATCTATATTAAAAGAAAATTTTCCTTTTGATTGACTATATAGACGCTAACTGGCTCCTTAATTTGCCTGGGTATTTGCACTGCTGTGATTATCTGGTGCATATGGCAGTATTTAGAACCTGGAATGTGTATGAACTGGGCAAATCATCTCCTTTTGACCCCTTCTCCTTTATGTGCCTTTCTTAGTCCTGTCCTCCTTCTCCCTCTTTCTCTTGTTCACATACTTATTCTTTTCCTTAATGTAGGTTGGAAATTGCTGGGAAATTCATGGACAATGTTTCTCTGCCATATAAATTCCATAGATATCCTTTTCCTCAGGCATGAAGTAAATGTGGTATAGTGATGCCTCTTTAACTGCATAGTCAGTTTAGCCCAGCTCTGAGTTTGATACTTCTCTTGTCACGCCCCTAATTGTCACTGTCATTTTCACTTGTATGCTTTAAAAAAAATATGTCAAACAGAGAAATCCATTGTTGGGGGCAGAGATGAAATTCATCTTGGCATTCTCAGCTTTACTGAGGCTGGAGGAATCACTTGTATCACTTGTCTTCCCATTCATCAATTTGCTCGAGTGGGCACCAGTACCATCTTCATACGTGTCCTGTTGCAAGCAAGTGTATAACAGGGGCATCTGCTTTCTCCAGAAACAGGAAGAGCCTGAAACCATCCCTTCAGGTCATGGGAATAAGGTCCATAATTATTACTAGTTTTTGGCATATCAAATAAAACACAGGTAACTTGTCAGGCTCTACCATGTAGGTGGTATGCTCTCAGTAGAAGGCTCTCATCTGGAGCATTTACTGATGAAACTAAAAAAGGGAAGGATCAGGTTTTCTTCTTGGGTGGAGCTCTGAGGAGCTGTGGAATCTGGATATTGAAAATGACTGACCTCATGGTGTGGGGGTTGTTCTGGTTTCCTGCTAGGCTCACTGGGAAGACAGGTCACAGCTAGAATCTGCCTAGAACTGTATACAGTGTATAAATGTGAAATATCCTGGGAAGGACCTGATCCAAACATCTAGCACTATCTCAGAGTACATCTAGCACTACCTAGGAGTGTACTCTTAGATAGTGTACAAGACCTGACGGAGCTATGGGGCTGGTGTGTCTGTCTTCTGCAGTAGCTGGCATGGAGGTGGAGGAAAGGGCTGAAGAACCCAAATCCCTTCTCCAAGTCTGGCCAGCATGGACCCTCCCCCACACATGTGAGTGAACCCTTATATATCCATAAGGTACATATAAGAAAACATAGTTAAAATGCTTTATGACATTAAATCTAAAGGCATCTTCAAAGATGAAACAACACCAACAAAGCAAATGGAAGTAAAGATAAACAAGTGGGATTATATAAAACTGAAAAGCTGGGATGGTGTTTGCGCTGCGTATTTTTGGTTTCCCAGAGTAGATTCCCAGGAGTGGTATGGCTGGGTCAAATGGGAGTTCAATTTCTAGTCTTTGGAGGAAAGTCCATATTGTTTTCCAGAAAGGCTGTACTAGTCGGCATTCCCACCAACAATGGATGAGTGTCCCCTTTTCCCCACATCCATGCCAGCACTTGTTGTTCTTGCACTTTTGAATATGTGCCAGTCTCTGTGGTGTAAAGTGGTATCTCATTGTTGTTTTGATTTGCATATCTCTGATGATTAGTGATGATGAGCATTTTTTCATATGTTTTTTGGCCATTTGAATTTCTTCCTTGCTGAAGTTTCTGTTCATTTCTTCTCCCCATTTTTTGATGGGGTTGTTTGTTTTCTTCTTGTAAAGTTCTACCAGTGCCTGATATATCCTGGATATTAACCCCTTATCAGATGGGTATTGGGTGAATATTCTTTCCCATTCTGTGGACTGCTTTTGTATCTTAGTCACTGTTTCTTTTGAGGTGCAGAAGCTTTTTAGTTTCATGTAGTCCCATATGTTTATCTTTTCTTCTAGTTGCTTTGTTAGTGATGTTTCACCTTTGAAGATGCCTTTAGCTTCAATGTCATGGAGGGTTTTTCCTATATTTTCTTCAATGTACTTTATGGATTCAAGTCTGATATTGAGATCTTTAATCCATTTTGATCTGATTTTTGTGCATGGTGTTAGACACAGGTCCAAATTCATTTTTTTACATGTTGCTGCCCAGTTTTCCCAACACCACTTGTTGAAGAGGCTTTCCTTACTCCATTTTAGACTCATTGCACCTTTATCAAAGATTAAATGATCATGTGTTTGAGGTTGGGTGTCAGGATACTCAATTCTATTCCATAGGTCCACAGGTCTGTTTTTATTCCAATACCATGCTGTTTTAATTACTACTGCCTTGTAGTACAGTTTGAAGTTGGGAAAGGTGATGCCTCCCATCTTCTTTTTCCCGAGGATTGCTTTAGCTATCCTTGGGGGGTTTATGGTTCCATACAAATTTCAGGAGCGTTTGGTCAATTTCTTTGAAGAATGTCATGGGTATCCTCATAGGGACTGCATTGAATCTGTACAGAGCTCTAGGGAGTATTACCATTTTGACAATGTTGATTCTCCCCCATCCATGAACAGGGAACGTGTTTCCATTTCCTTGTGTCCTCTTTTATCTCTTGGAGTCCCTACTTTTATGTTCATAGCAGCATTATTCACAATAGCCAGAATCTGGAAGCAACCAGAGTGCCCAAAAATCGATGACTGGATAAAGAAGGTTTGGTACATCTACACAATGGAATACTATGCAGCTGTTAGGAAAAAATGAAGTTATAAAATTTGCCTATAAATGGATGGACATGGAGAAGATTATGTTGAGCGAAATTAGGCAGAAGGAGAGAGACAGATACAGAATGACTGCATTTATTTGCATAGCATAAATATATATGTACATATTATGATACCAATATCCAAGGTCAAGTGAAGCATATATCGGGAGGTCTTGTCAAAGGTGGAAATTATCACAAACGTGTGGGAGTCAGAGGTTAGGAGAGACAGAAAATGGAACAGGGTGCTAATAATTGTCGAGGGTACTAATGCAAACCTAGAACTGAGCATGAAATAGAGGCAAAAGGATTCACATGACAACCTTTTAATGTATGTTCTGTAATCCATAGTCTAGAAGGGAAGGAAAAGAGAAAGAGAGAGAAAGGCAAAAAATAAAGAACCTGCCATGGAGCAGGGCTGGGGAAGGGGAGGGAACCGGGGATGTTGTTGGTGGGAGATGGGCACTGGTGGAGGGACGGGTGCTGAAACACTGTATGACCAAAACCCAAACATGAACTTTTTAATTGTAAAAAAAAAAAAAAAAGAAAATAAAA
>JAJIBD010022837.1:0-36368 GCA_021461705.1 Cryptotis parvus | reverse complement strand
CAAAAATACACTTGGCGTCCCTACTTTTATGTTCATAGCAGCATTATTCACAATAGCCAGAATCTGGAAGCATCCAGAGTGCCCGAAAATCGGATGACTGGATAAAGAAGCTTTGGTACATCTACACAATGGAATACTATGCAGCTGTTAGGAAAAATGAAGTTATAAAATTTGCCCTATAAATGGATGGACATGGAGAAGATTATGTTGAGCGAAATTAGCCAGAAGGAGAGAGACAGATACAGAATGACTGCATTTATTTGCATGGCATAAATATATATGTGCATATTATGATACCAATATCCAAGGTCAAGTGAAACATATATCAGGAGGTCTTGTCAAAGGTGGAGATTATCACAAACGTGTGGGAGTCAGAGTTCAGGTAAGACAGAAAATGGAACAGGGGGCTAATAATGTCGAGGGTACTAATGCCAACCTAGAACTGAGCATTAAATAGAGGCAAAAGGATACACATGACAACCTTTTAATGTATGTTCTGTAATCCATAGTCTGGAAGGGAAGGAAAAGAGAAAGAGAGAGAAAGGGAAAGAAATAAAGAACCTGCCATGGAGCAGGGGCTGGGGAAGGGGAGGGAACCGGGGATGTTGGTGGTGGGAGATGGGCACTGGTGGAGGGACGGGTGCTGAAACACTGTATGACCAAAACCCAAACATGAACTTTTAATTGTAAAAAAAAAAAAAAAAAAAAAAAAATAAAACAGAAAAAAAAAAGAAAAAAAAAAGAAAATGGTTTATTTGTTATGAAAGATTTCACTAATTGAGATTAGGTATATGATTATACATCTATATCTTATATACAATATATATCTTATTTCTATGTAGCCATCTATTCTATGTATAATTGTCTGTCTATCTATCTATCTATCTATCTTTCTATCTATCTATCTTCAGTCTATCTAACTATCTGTCTGTCTGTCTGTCTATCTATCATCTATCATCTATCTACATTTTGGGGTCACAACTGGCAGTGCTATGTGCTCAAGGATCACAACTTGTAGGGTACAGTGGCCATATGGGGATGCCTGTGATCAAACCTGTGTGGATTACAGCAAGACAAATGAGCTATTCACTGCATTATTACTTCAGCCCCTTAAGATATTATGTAGAAGGAATATTTAATAAGAAATAAGATATAATTTCAGCTCACTAGATACTAACAGTCTTCTATAATTTTTATGTAATTTTTTCTTTTTTTCTTTGTGTTCTTGCTAATATTTTATTTTTTCTCTTTTTTGAGGGGCATTTCTCAGCAATTCTCAAGTTACTCCTGGTTCTGCACTCAGGAATTACTCCTGGTGGTGCTTGGGGAAACATATGGGACACTGGGGATCGAACCCAGGTCTGGTACATGCAAGGCAAATGCCTTACCACTGGCATATTGTTCTGGTCCCAATATTTTCTAATAAAATTATCGACTCTTCTTTTAAAATTAGCAGCAAAAAAATTAAAGACCACTTTTGGTGCACAGTTTATGAAGCTAAATATTTATCTTGTCATGTTCTCACATTTTAGAAAAGCCCTGATTTCCCCTATCTCTGGCAATTCCACTTTTGATATGTTTGTACCCAAACAGGCAACATCCCACCTCTATTTCTAAGTTTTCAAGAATTAAAAACATAGCTTTCCTTTTTACTGTTATGGTCCTGGTAACCACATAAACACCACTGGATAAGGTCACTAATGTTATTTGAGTACTTAGAAATGAGGCCCACATCTCAGGGTCAAGAATTATATTACTTGTGTGGGCTATCTACATTTTTTAAAAATACAAGTTTAGTTCTTTTCTGCTTATTGTGTTAACTAAAAATTTTTAATATGTGTCTGAAATGATGTTGGGTATTGCATGATTTACTTAAATCCTGACACTAAATATTTGAGAACCAATAGCACTATTTATTCAATAGTTTTTGATCCACTGTATGCTAAAGAGATGGGATTGAGACTTCTGGAACTATCAGTTTCTAGAGAGAAGCAACCTAAAACTCAATGACTAGTAATGTGGGAACAAGACCAAGATCAATCATATCATGTGCTATTGTCCAAACATATGGAACTTCTAAATACAGCTGTACTATGGTGAGACAATAGCAACTGCAAACAGTGGAGCACAGAACTGTTTTGCTCAAATTTCCAATAAGTAATTTGAGCAAATTACTTCCCAACAAGTAATCTGTTACAAAATCTGAAGAAGCACAAACTTAGTACCACAGACTGTGTGGAATTGTCAAGATTTAATTCTAGACAGTCAACAAAACCTACACAAAGCCTAAGCTTACTCCCTTAACCCTACAAGTACACCAGGTACAGTGAAGAAGCGACACCATTTAAAATAAAGATAATAATATGATCATATCAATAGCTGTAGAGAAAGGGAAAAAAAGTGTCAACACCATCTACTTATGATTAAAAGCTCAAAACACTGGGGTAGAAGCTCTTATCTGAAGACTTGGTCATAGACCCAAATCAGCAGCATCCTTAATGTTGATAAACTGAAAGTCTTTCCTTTAATATAAAACACAAGATAATAACTACTTTCAGCAAATTATACAATTGGATATTGAGAAGCATGTTGCCTTAACCAAAAAATTTATTTATAAAGGTGTATCTGTCTCATAGAAATATTTGCTACTGACTGTAGGGGGACAGTCTAATGAGCTCTAGGCACTTGCTAACATTTAGCATATGTTAAATAGCTGCTTCCACTTTAGGGACTCTCTGGAGCAAACACAATAGGAATATCAACAGAATTAGATTGATTTCATAACTTTATATGACAAAATTATCATGAATCTAGGATACCTACAGTGTAATGCTCTTCTTACCCCCCAACTATTTATGGTATTATTGTACAAATTTATGTACCCCACCACTACCAAGTGCACTAAGATTTTCCATCACTGTGCATGTCCCATCTGGAGTAACTCTTCATTCTCCAGAGAACTCCCCCATGCAGTTTATAATGTGAGTTTTTTAATCCAAGGTCAAGGATTTTTCATATTTGCACACCACTTTTTCCCTTGTTTCTTCTCTCTAAATAACACAGCTAAGCGACACCATCTGGTTATTATTCTTCTCCCACTGACACTTAAAGTGAAACCTTATTAATTATGATAGTGTGCATTTCAACGGCTGATGTAAATGGTTAAGTTTATGAAGATCTTTTCATGTCAATATTTGCTTTTAGTTTTCCATTTTTGATTACAACTGGTGATGCTCAGGGATTATTCCTAACTCTATACTCAGGAATTACTCCTGGTAGCGCTGGGGACCACATGGTATGCTGGCGATCGAAACCAGGATGCTGGGGATTAAACCCGGATGGCTGCATGCAAGGTAGGTAAATACCCTACCTGCTTTGGAATCACTCCATCCCTATCTTCATGTACATATTTAGAATCTTTCATTTTATTGACCATCAAAATTAATTGGAATAAATATCTTAAATTTTCTTTATATTAGGTCAGTATGATTATTTTAGGGAGAAAAAACCTACAGATAAAAAGTAAATCTCTAAGGTAATTAAATAAAAATTCACAAATATATTTTAAAAAAGCAACTTTGGGCAAAAAATGCTAAAATATATTTATCCTTTTGAAAATATAGCTATTCAACATATTTGGTCATCCCACTATGGACCACCCAAGTAGTCTGAATTGATTCCAACAATAGATCCATTTATTCTTTTCTTCCTGATCTGGTATCAATTTCCTTTTACTTGTAGCCTCCTTAGTTTATCTTTCTTTTTTGCGCTTACTATAGATCAACTTAGCCGTAATTCAGAATGAATAAAAAAAGTTTTCACAAAATGTTTGATAATGATCATGCTGTTAAATCTTCTCATTGTATTGTCCTGAACTTCCAGGACATACTTTTAGCAAATTTATCCATAGCCTATTGTTATTTATAAGAATGGTGATGAGATGAGAATTTATCTAATAAATAAGCATTACCCTAAACAGAAGTAGAAAACTACCCTTTAACTAGAAATATAGAAGAGTTCTAAATTTTAGATACTCAAAAAACTCAAGTATTTTGTTTGATTATTTCATGGCCATATTGTCAGTGATTAGGACTTACTTTTGGCTCTACTCTCAAGAATCACCCCTGGTGGGGATCAGGGGATCTTATGGAGTGCCAGGGATCAAATCCATATTGGCAGCATGCAAGATAAGTGCCCTACAGATGTACTATTCCTCTGGCCCAACTGCAGTATTTTTTTCTATAATTGACTATATATATGTAGAAAAAATTCTATTTTTAAGTATCTTCTTTGTTCTGAACTGCATATTCTCTCAGGATAGTTACTCAAAATATTCTGATATTAACACTTACCAATGGTTTAAAAAATGCACTAAAATGTCATGGCAGATATATTCATAATTTGTGGATATGATGAAGTATCTTGAAAAAATTAAATAGTATAAATTTCAATAATTTTATATGCATTTTTAATCCTAAAGTGAAAAGTAGAAAAAACTAAAAGTCTCAAAGAAAATAAAATCTATTTATTCTCTTACTAGTTGTTTTTATATTTTAGTCACTTATTGCAGCTAATTCTCTAAATATGGTTGATGGACAGAAAAGTCAATGGAGATTCCTAAATCTCCATTGTGTCATTTGAATCTACTGTATAGGAAACTATCGATAAGTTCCCAAAGACCACACATCATGCCCACACACTTAAGTATGCCCCATACTTAATTCTGTGAAATGTGATGGTATACCTGTTAGATGAGTATACCAGGTTTTGAGATAGGGCTCGGCCACGAAGCAACTGTGAGCCATGGGGAGAGCTGGCAGCAGTGCCAGCAGCAGTCCTGGGTGAGCCCACTGTACCTTCTGGAGGGACCGAGTCGGGAGAGGGACTCTAGCTCCAGCTCCAGGGAAGTCTGCTGAATTTGGCCACAAAGCCCCTGCATGCTTGGGCTTGAATCTTGGGTGGGGCTCTGAGGAGCTGTGGAGTTGGACCTTGAAAATGACTGGGGTTGTGGTGTGTGAGGTTTTCCAGAGTTCTGAGGGTCTGTCAGCGCAGTGGCAAGGATCAAAAAATGGTTCCCTCTAGGAGCGCCTCATCAGACTAGCAATGGGGAGAGCTGGGAGCAGCCGCACCTGCGCCCGTGTACCTGGATCATGGCCAACAGAACCAGTAGCAGTCCTTGGCCCCCCTCCGCTACTATTGGCTACTTTTATCTTCCTTAAATTTCAAAAAACTGAAAAAAAATTAAGTTTGCTAGTATTACATCATTTCTGGAAAAAAACTCACAGAAAACTGGCATGCAGTAAAAGTCTATTTCAAATAAAATTATTTGTTTAAAAGGCAGTTTATTGCAGTTTTATTGAAATTGATCCTTATCTCTCCAATATTAATCATTTTCTCTATATAATACTATAATATTGAGTTTATGAGACTTTTAAAGGAATTTTATGAGATTTAAGAACTGTAAAAAAGGACATTTTGAACTCTCACACCGGCCTGTCTCCACCTCAGATATTCTCCTTGGGGGTGCGGCTGGCCAGGTGGGTGCCTGGGGTTGTGGTAGAGCCGGCCCCGGCTTGGCAGAAGGGTGAGAAACACAACCCCCCAGAAGTCCGAGCGGAACCGGAAGTAAATGGACATTTTTGACTCCCACACTGGCCTTTCGCCACCTCAGGTATTCTCCCTAGGGGTGGGCGGCTGCCAGGAGAGCTGCTGCTTATTAATACAAAAACTAGGAAATTCAACACCAAGGGAAGGTAATACCCTCAAGAAAAAGAAATAGTGCACTAGAGGAATCTATCCCTGAACACTGCAACACCATGGGGAAACAACGGAGATCCCCAGTTCAAAGAACAGATAAAGGAATCAACCCTGAAGACTCAAGAAAGAATGCAGATGCTCATAATCTCTCTAACAGTGAATTTAGAGAAGAAATTGTAGGATGTTTAAGGAGCTCAACGAAAAAATGGAGCAGATGTCCAATAAAATACAGGGAGAACATAAACGAAGCAGTTGAAAGGGCAGTCAATAAATTACGGGGAAATGAGAGCAGAAATGAGAACCATGCAAATAGAAAACTCAGTAGATGAAATGAAAAACACAATAGGGGCTCTCAACAGTAGGATGACAGCAGCGGAAGAGAGAATCAGTGAGACTGAAGATGAGCTGCAGAAATGAAGATGAGCTGCAGAAAGCACTCAGAGAACTACCTAATGGAAAAAGACCGGAAAATGGATCAGCAACAGAACAGAGAACAATGGGATGAAGCCAGGCAGAACAACATAAGAATCATCAGCATCCCAGAGGGACAGGAAAGTAACCCCAAGGAAATTAAAACAGTTAAAAACATCCTGGCTGAAAAGTTCCCCGAAGTTAAAAGGCATCAGATCCACATCCAGATCCAAGAAGCCTGATGTGTACCAGCAAGAAGAGACCCAATAGAAAGACCCCAAGATACATCCTAGTCAAAGTAATGGATGCCGTAGACAGAGACATAACTCTTCAGGCAGCAAGATCAAAGAAGGAAATTGTATACAAAGGAGTATCCATTCGACTTTCAGCAGACTTCTCAGAAGACACCCTCCAAGCCTGAAGGCAGTGGTGGGATATAGTAAGAAAACTCAATGAAATGAAGGCCTCATCAAGAATTCTTTATCCAGCTAAACTCTCACTCAGATTTGAAGGACAGATATACAACTTCTTGGATAAACAACAGCTTAGGAACTTTGTAAAATCAAAACCAACCTTAAAAGAAGGACTGAAAGATCTACTATAAGACGAGACATAACCCAAAAGAACAACTAACTTATACAGAAAGATGACACAAAATTCCATGACAATAATCTCTCTCAATGTCAATGGTCTAAAGGCACCAGTTAAGAGACACAGAGTGGCAAAATGGATCAAAAAATTGAATCCGACATTCTGCTGCCTTCAAGAAACATACCTGAACAATCGGAGCAAAGACAGGCTCAAAATAAAAGGCTGGAAAACAATCCTTCACTCAAGCAACCCATCCAAAAAAAGCAGGAGTAGCCATTTCCTCGCTACACATTGTATAACTTGCTCCTTTATCAAATACTACATTATCATATATTTGAGATCCAGTGTCAAGTTGTTAAACTCTGTTCCATTGGTATGCATGTCTTTCTCTATTGCAATACATGCTGTTTTAATTACTACCTCTTTGTAGTACAGATATGACATAGGAAAAATGATATTCCTTGTTAATTATCAAGGAAATGCAAATCAAAGCAACAATGCTACATCAACTCATACCACAGAGCCTGGCAAACATCAAAAAGAGCAACCAGTGTGATGTTCTGAGGAAAGGACTCTTCTTCACTGTTGATGGGAATGCCAACTGGTCCCAACTCTTTGGAAAACATTATGGGCATACCTCAAGAAGCTAGAAATTGATTCCACATTTGACCCAGCAATACCACTTTGGGAATATAGCCCAGGTGCTCAAAAACACGGCATAAATGTCATCTGCACTTATTTGTTTATTCACAATGTGATTCACAACAGCCAGAATCTAGAAACAACCAGAGTATCAGAGAACAGACAACTGGTTAAAGAAACTATGGTACACAGTATTCCATTCTATGGAATACTATGCAGTTACTAGAATAATGAAGTCCTGAAGTTTGCTTATAAATGGGTGGATATAGAGAGTATTATGAGGAGTAAAATGATTCAGAAGGATTGTGACAGACATAGAATGATTTCACTCATTTGGGGGAATGTGAAAAAAAAAGCTGATATTAGACTAATACTCAAGTTCCAGTAGAAACATGGGCCAGGAAGATTGGTCCATGGTTGGAAGCCTGCTTCAATGCTTGGGGGAGAAGAATTTGGGATACAGAAGGGACCATAATGACAGAGAGTTAGAAATGACTATTCTAGATAAGAACTTCATGCCGAAAGTAGGTAAAAGATAAAGGATGATAACCTCTCAGTTTCTGCATTGCAAACATAATGCCCTAAAGGAGAGAGAGAGAAAAAAAACGGATAGTGACTGCCAGGAAGACTGGCTGGGGCATGTGGAGGGTGGAGGAGGGAAACCAGGGACATTGGAGGTAGGAAATGTACACTGGTGGAGGAATAGTGTTGGGACCTTGTATCTGAAATCTGATCATGAACAGCCTTGTAATTGTGTAATTCACTGTGATTTAATTTTTTAAAAAATAAGTGAAAATAATATGTTTACATTGCTTAATGAATTAATAATTCATACATATTTAAAACAAAAGATTTAACTGAGTTCACAAAAAAAAAAATCATTAAATGAATAATAATACCATTTCATTACAGTTCTTTTCTAGAAAACAAACCAGAATACACTTATTACCTCAGTCTCTCAGGTTACTGTTACTCTATATCCAAACCAAACTTTACAGAGTAGTATGTATAATTGTTTAATGTCTTTTTAATATTTACAGAAGTTCTTAATGATGTATCACCTTTTTATTTCAGATGACCAACATATATTTTTTTCTTCTTTTCTTAAACCTATTTAAAAAATAGGTCTTACATAATTTTGTGATTTTTCAGCAGTTTTTAAGACATTGTTATTTACAGCTTTTCCCTTGTTTCAATTCTATTATTTCCCTACTTTGTCACAGTTCCTATTTATTTTATTGCATTTTTAATTTACTTTGTTTTTATTTAATGTACTTTGATTTTTAATTTACTTTGTTTTTCTTTAGATGTATAAGGCAGACATTTGAAATTTATTTTAAATATTCTTCTACACCAATATTTGCATTCAGTGCTTAGATTATTTTAATCCATGCAAGTTTATTAGCTGTATTTTTTTTCCTTTTATCTCAAGATAAATTTTCATTTCTCTCCAGTTTTATTTACTCAGAAATGTGTCCTTTATCCTTTAGAAATATTCAGGCTCTCTGATAGTGATTGACATTTATTAGTTTAAATTTGTCAAAGAAAGTTTTATATATCAGAATATGGTCTATGTGAGTAAATATTTATGTGAGACTGAGAACAATGTTCTGTTATTGAATCAAATAATTTGCTAGTGCTAATTTAGTCCAGATTACGGATGAAATTTTTGCTCAGTACTTTTTCTGTTATTCTTGTTTGGGCGAGTCAATTACTCACCATTGCTTACAAGTTTGGTCAATTAGCGGTAATTTCTATAATTTTTTTCTAAAATATGTGTTCACTTTTTTATTTTAAAAATAATTGTTTCATTTGATACAGAATTTTATGTTGACAGCTATTCTCCAACTCTATGTATCTCCACTTTGACCAACATGCATGATTTCTTAGAGAACTTTCTTTAATTTTATATTTTTCTTTTGTATTTAAAATCGTTTATTTTTCTTATATCTTCTCTAAGTATATTTTTGATTTTCTTCAATTTAAATATTATATTATATTCATACACTCATGCACAAGCACTTATGATGCCTTAATTTATTTTATATTCAGTGGTAATTACTTTAAATATTTCCTTTTTTGTCTCATTTCTCTTTCTGATATTCTTATATTATTTTTCTGAATTTCCCTTTGTTGTTAGATTTTTAAGACCAAATTTTCTGTTATATATTCTCTTTGCATTTCTATTTCTAAAGATTCTTTAAAAATATTCTTCTCGATTAATATCTCTTTGATTATATCAGGCTATTAAAGAGTTCATCATATATTACTCTAGATTCAATATTTGCATTTAATTTAAACAATAATAAGGTATTTTTAATGATTTAACCATACTGCTGTTATTTTGTTAGCTTTGGAGTATATAGAAATCTATAAAATTAGTGAAGTTTTTAATAACAAGGTCTTATTTAATAAAAAATGTATAGGTAGAGCTGGAATGATGGTATAGCAGGGGAATGTGACTGCTATGTATGTGGTCAACCAATTTTTAATCCTTGGTACTACATATCATAACCAAGCACCACCAACAGTGATGCCTGGGGGTAGAGCTAGGAGTAAGCCCTAAGTACAACGAGGTGTAGCTCCACTCATATAATAATAATAGAAGTAAATGCATAGGTTCTTGATTTCAGGATACTTGAAGTGATATTCAAATATGTTTTCTATGTTTCATTTAACTGCTCTATATCTTGCAACCAGCCATTTGGGTTTTTACAATGCTTCATAGGTCTGTTATCTTAGGCAATAAATAATTTTTAAATATTTTATTATACCACCATGAGATATACAATTACAAAGATGTTCATGTTTGGGTTTTCAGTCATACAGTGTTCCAGCACCCATCCCCTCCACAAGTGCCCATTTCCCACCACCAATATCCCCGATTCCCTTCCCCTTCCCTAGCCTGCATCTATGGCAGGTTCTTTATCTCTTTTCTTTCTCTTTTCTCTCTTCCCTCTCTTACATATTGTGGATTGCAATACATACATTTAGAGGTTATCATGTGTATCTTTTTCTTATATTCAATGCTCAGTTCTAGGCTGGTATTATCACTTTCGAAAATTATTAGCACATTGTTCCTTTCTCTATCTTACCTAACCTCTGACTCCCAAATATTTGTGGTAGATTCCACCTTTGACAAAACCTTCTGATCCATGTTTTGCCTGAAATTCGATATTGGTATCATACTATATATAGTATTATATATATGTATATATATACATACATGTATATATATATATATCATGCAAATAAATGCAGTCATTCTATTTATGTCTTTTTCCTTCTGGCTAATTTCACTCAACATGATTCTCTCCATGTCCATCCATTTATAGACAAATATCATAACTTCAGTTTTCCTAACAGCTGTATAGTATTCCATTGTGTAGATGTACCAATGTTTCTTTATTTAGTCATCAGTTCTCAGGCATTCTGGTTGTTTCCAGATTCTGGCTATTGTGAATAGAGGCAATGAATAATTTAACTATCAGCCCTTCATCAACATTGGAAATTAGTTGGTTAAGTCTTTGTCTCATTGGTCCACTCATATGAGCAAATAGTAATTGATTTTTGACAGCATACACAAAAAATTTTCCCTACTGTATAATGAAATAGCATATTATGGAACTATCTCCAGGAAAAAAGAACAATTAAGTAACTATCAATGAGATGTCATTAAGAGTTTTTGTATGTATTTAATTAATCTGTGCCTACCTTTAGCAGTTTTGCTACTCTAGGGAAACTATAAATTATTAAATGTCAAAGCAGCTTTATATTTTACCAAGAATTAAATACATAAGTGAAATAAATACTCTCCATAGATTATAGTAAACACTTAGAATGCACCAAAATAAATGACACAATTTTATTGAATAGTAAACAATATATTTCAGTATTACTGATGGATATCTATATTGAATTTACTGAATGAAACATAGCTAAAATAGAATCCATACGGTAGATATAAAAATAACTTCAGTCCAAACAATGTCTATGTTTAACTTCCCAATATTTTTAAAATATCATATTTTAACTGGCAACGGGACTTTTCAGATCATAAAAATTAGGAGTCTAGAGTAAAGTTTAAGATTATCAAATTATCTTGGTTTATCTGTAGTCTGGATATACACCTATGATAGTATACATATCTTGAATATGTGCAGCCCTGGATTTGTTTCTCTGGATATACAAAAAAAGAAAATGAGAGAGGGAAGAAAAAAGAAGAAAACGCAAGCAAGCTAGCAAGCAAGCAAGAGATAGAAAGATAAGAAGGAAATGATGAAGTCAGGAAGAAAGGAAAGAAGGATAGAAGAAGGAAGGAAGTCAGGCATGAGACTAATACAAGCACAAATATACAATGAGTCAATGAAGATATTCTGAGAGAGAGAAAAAAGAGAGAGAAAAGGAAAAGAGTTTGATTTGCTTCTGACTTTCAAAATGGAATGAGACACTGATCCAATGTTCCTTTAACATGAACCTTTGGAGAAGCCACGAGAAGCTGGAAAAAGAAATAGAACAATTCTCCTCTGGAGTTTGTGAAATATATCTAAATATGTGAACCTCTTGATTTAAGTTAAGTCAAACTTGCTTCATATCTGTGATTTCAAAACTATAAATTATTAAATATGCTAGACTATGCTACTAAGTTAATAGTAATGGTGGGTCAAACAAATATTTCAATTTAGCAATTTAGCAATCATATTAACTATATATATTTATATATAAATACATTATATATTATATACATATATACATGCTAACATATGTATATATATACACCCCTTTTATTATCCCTATTTTTCAGATGTCAAAAGATAGAGAGTTTATATAGTGTGCTTGACAGATTTAGTACAGCCCAAAGCATAAGTCTAACAAAGGATTCAAATATAGAAGGAGGTCTCTGAGAAACTAAAAATGTGTTGTCTTTTTATTTATTTTTTTCTGGTTTTGGGACCACCTCTAGTGATGCTTACTCCTGGTGGTGCTTTGGTAACCATATAGGATTTTGGAGATCATAACCATGTTGGCAATGTGCAAGGTAATTGCCCTACCCACTGTACTATCACAATGGCCTAAATAAAATGTTTTAATAGAGAACTAGATGCTAAACATAGTCATTTTAAGGCATCTTCCAAGACACTTGTTAAAATTTAACCTTGCTCTTTTCTTGAGGATTCTTAAAACAGTAAATTAAGTTCATTAAGTTAATTAATGAAATAAATGCCTTCTAGTCCTATTATATCACTGTCACTGTCACTGTCTTCCCGTTGTTCATTGATTTGCTCGAGCGGGCACCAGTAACATCTCCATACATCTGTTGCAAGGAAGTGTAGCCCAAGGGAATCTGCTTGCTTCAGAGACAGGAAGAGCCTCAAACCATTCTTCAGGTCATGGAATTGAGGTCCATAATTATTACTGTTTTTTGGCATATCAAATAAAACATGGGTATCTTGCCATGCTCTGCCATATTATAGCTTATAAACATCTTAAATTTAACTTGAAAAGATAGTGTGATATGTGTATACAAATTGAAAATTATGAAGACAAAAACTGGAAAACTGCTATTCATTCAAAAGGAATTCTACAATCTATTTAAAAACATTATAACCAAGATAAGTCAGATTAGTTATAAAGATGTATAATTAATTAGAATTTTAAACAGTTTTGCCCTAGTGTTTCTACATTTCAATTAAGTAATTAGGGAGAAGGGATATGATCATTTCCAAAATGTCCAAGCAATGAGAGCAAATTCTAAGTTCAGTTGATACTTTATAAGAAATTCCCAAATCCCCTAAGAGATCAATTTGATTCAATATACACTTTCTGTGGATATTGAATTGACAACAACCCAGTGTCTTTGAAATCTAAAGGGAGCTGCGAATAGGTGTATTTGCCTAGTATAGTAAAGGTTTGATTCCAATACCCACTTTCTGAATCCCTAGGATAGTAAATATTTGCATTTGTGAAGAGTAAAAATGACTGTAGTCAGACTAGGTATGAATAATTCAATATATGGAATATTTGAGGGCATAGATTTTTCTAATTGTTGAAAATCGAGACTGATGGACTGAGCGACAGCACAGCGGGGAGGGCATCTGCCTCCAACCCCAGTTCAATTCCCAGCATCCCATATGGTCCCCCTGAGCACTGCCGGGAGTAAATCCTGAGCTCAGAGCCAGCTAACCCTGAACATAGCTGGGTGTGACCCAAAAAGCAAAAATAAATAAATAAATAAATAAATAAACAACAACAAAAAAAAAAACAAAAGAAAGAAAATGGGGAGACTACAATGCTCCCCTATATGATTAGTATGTGATTTAAGTGAAGTAATGGCCATAATGTCCCTAAGACAGGATCATAAATACTGGACGTTCTACAATATCAATTTTGAAAATTAAACAAACTATAACTTATAATACTATCTCAGTTTACAAAGTTAGTGAGGAATAATGTAGGTCATATTTCTGAGAAGGTCATCAACCATGTTTGACTGGTTTTATTCCATGCTTTTTAGTCTTTTTCAAATTATCCGTGAGAAATCAAAGGAAGTTTTCCCCTTTGTGTTCTTAATTCTCTGAATTGTGGTTGACACAGTCCAACTCAGGGCCTTTGAAATCTGAAGAGAGTTGCTAATAGGTCTATTTGCCTTAATGACTGGGGTATAATTGCTCCTCATTTCTGTAACTTCACTTGGAGACTATTACTGCTCTCTCAGAGCTATCTTAGAGCTGGCTGTTTATACAATGAAAATTTTACAAAATAGGCCTATACTGACAATTTTCCTCTGTATGATTTGGTCTGCTTTCTGCTTGAGGTCTGTTAATTGTCTTCCTCTTCTGCCAGAATTTTCAAAGATGCTACAAAATATTGAGAGCAGTTTTTTTTTATCTCTTGACTTTCTCTTAATATGAGTAGTTTGCTTATAAATATGAAGTCTAGAAGGAAAAAGTTCCCAAGCAATAAATTCTCACTTAATAAAATTTATAAAACAGTTTTATAGTTCCTTTTATATTTTATTCTAGACATTTTTGAATAGGTATTCTTATTTTCCTTTCTTTGTATATAGACATATATAAACAAAAATATAGATGTGTTATATAGCTTAACAAACTCTACCTAATATTTTATTAATTATTTAATCTATTTATTTAGGGATTTTTCACAACAACCAGCAGTGGTTAGGGCTTATGCCTGCTTCATGCTCAGGCATCACTCCTCATGGGCTCAGGAGGACCATACGGGGTCTTGGGAATTGAATCTAGATTGACCACATGCAAGGCAAATACCAACACACTGGGCTACCGATAGCTCAGGCCCCTTATTACTGGTCTCAGTACATTGTAGTATTTCCCCTTTGTTCTACAACCATGCACTTAATAATTAATTACTACTGTAAAGAAGTAATCAATTTTTTTAGTTCAGACTTTTTACTCGTAAGGCAACCAGGAGTCACAGAGTGGAGGGAGGTAGCTACAATAAAGACATGCTGCATCCCTATACCTGACTCACAATTTATTGTTGATGTTGCCCAGGTAAGTTAGGACTCAGTCTGCGTAAGCACCTGCCTGGAATGGATATTAAAGTCCTACTAGGAACAAAGGCAACTGTGACGTTTAATCTAAACCCAGTTGATCTTCTAGTATGGGAACTGGTCCTTGTCACTAAAATTTGGGGTATTCTGAGGGCTGAGGCAAACCTAGTTTCTTAGCAGAAAAAACATTCCCTTGACCTCTGGAGAGTATGCTACACACATATACTCTCCCTGTGTCTTTTTCTTCCCCTATTCCTCATTGACTTAGGGTCAAAAGAAACACAAAGTAGTATTTTTATTAATGTTACTCTGCTTCACTACAACAAATAACTTTATTAAAGTTATTCTGTTCCTGCCATCAAAGTGGCAAATCCTGTGCTGTTCCACAAAGAAGTGGAAACATTTCTTGTGCTTTTATCTTGCAGCAAGGCAGGGTATATGTTTCTAAAGAGCTTTCATGAAAACAGTTTCCGTAGTTTCTTTCTACAGTGATTCTGAGGTTTTCTCCAGGGCATACAATTATGATATCATGGACATTAAAGACCTTTACTATTTCAGGAACAGAACACAATAATTTCTCAAAGTTTTGTAAACCCATGCAAAAATGTCTGCAGTGGAGCCCAAGAATAACTCCATATACCACATTGTCATATCAGACCAATGTTTCAATCACAGTTCAGTCTGTGAGACCTGAGCTCTAACAGAGAGGGTAGGGTATTTGTCTTGTACACAGCTCACTGGGGTTCATCCTCATCATCCCATATGATCCTTTGAAAATCACCAGGTGTGATTCCTAAGCAAAGAGCCAGGAGTAGGTAGTAACCCCTAAGCATAGCCAGGTGGGTGACCCAAAGGCAGAAAAACTTAAAATGTGAGGAAAGTTATGCCGTATTTTTTATTGAAATCACATAGAAAGGAAGACAGCATTCAAATTTTATTTTATTATTTTATTTCATTTTATTTTATTTTATTGTAGTTGCTTTTTGGGTCACACCCGACATTACTCAGGGGTCTCTCCTGGCTCTACACTCAGGAACTACTCCTGGTAGAGCTCAGGGAACCATATGGGATGTTGGGGATCAAACCCAGGTTGGCGGCATGAAAGGCAAACACCCTCTGCGCTGTGATATCTCTCTGGCCCCTAATATTATTTTTAAGCTGTACTATGTGGAGGTAAATGAAGGACTAACTGACCAATGAAGAAATTATAGCATGGTGCTGTCTATTTTTTAAATGTTTAGTACTTCTCAATATAAACATATCACTAAAATAAATTCACCCTATGGGCTTTATGGTCAGTTTTCCTAATAGGTTGAGTTGCGTAATCCACTACGTTCCTGAGTTCTTTCAAAAGAAAAATCATTTTGCTTAGCCTAATGACTATAAACTAAAACTAAGCTCTTGTTAAAAATTATATTTACTTTATTACAAGTTGCATTAATAGATTAATTTTTAAAAATTACAAAATGATGCTCAATTATTTTCTAGAACATTTTTCTATAATTCAATGTGTACCTCAATTTATAAAAGTGATAGTGACTCATTAATATTTGATATTAATTCTCTCTAAAATAGTTGTATAATGTTATTAAATAATTAAAATTGGGAGGAATATCCCAGATGTATTTGCTCATGCTTGGTACTTACTAGGTTTAATATCTATCTAATTGCAATTTTACCATCTCTTAAACAATAATCTTAAATCAATAATTATAGAGCATCCATATCTGTATAGAAATCTGTGTGATAGAACTTCTATCCAAAGGCGACTTAGAATAGATAGTTTTTCTTTTATTCTGCTGAAAATGTTATCCCACCTCTTTTTTATGAACTTTCCATTTCACTCAAGGTCCTTACAAAGATTTGTGTTCCTGATTAAATAAAATTCAACTTATAATTTATGTCATTTATATTTCTAAATTTATTCTCACAATAATCCTCAGTTTTGTTTAGTTGACAGAACTAAATGTATAAAAGGAGTAAGTAATATGCAAGTCATAATTGAAAAGATCTTTGTAAATTTTGTGATACATTGCATAAACATATTTTCCCTATGAAACTAAGGATTAACTGTAAAAATATACTTACAGTAAATGAATATAAATGAAATCTCTATGCCTAAGTATATATGTGTGTATGAATATATTTAACTATTTATCTGTTTATCCCCTGGGATGAACCCAGAATCATGGCAGAGCCTGGCAAGATACCCGTGGTACATTTGATATGCCAAAAACAGTAACAATAACGGACCTCATTCTCAACAAATGGAGACGTTACTGGTGCCCACTCGAACAAATCGATGAACAATGGGAAGACAAGTGATACAAGTGATACAAGTCATCTGTTTATCAGTCAGTGTAACTGCCATTGAGGTGATAAACTAAAATGATAGTAGCATGAGTAATAATACTTGAGCAAGACCCTCATAGAAACAAGTGAAATGAGGAAAAATTGCAATTAGAAAAAATAAAGCAAGACAGATGCTCCAAATCCCCTAAAATATTTTTGTAAGGCATATTGTACATAAAATAGGTTTTTACCTCATTTTTGTTTAAAATAATTGCTTTTTGATTATGAAGTAACCCAAACGTAACTCATTTTTTCTAATTTATATAATCTTTTTGACTTACAGAATAGTCAAATAATTATTACATCTAACTGGAAATTAAGCAATAAAATGTGATCTTTAGTATGAGTAGTACAGAACTCAGCATGTTAATTTTGATCTAATTGGATGACACACTGCTAATCATATAGAACAATTTCTTATAATTTCACCTGCTTCATTTTCAGGACTTTCGGGAAAAGACTTTTCAATGAAACTTTTCAGACATGTGAGACTTAGATATATGTTGTCATGTTGCAGAATTGTCCTTAGAAAAGAATCTTATTAATAAGGATACAGTGAATTCCATTTATTAAAAACTGTTCCTAATTAAAATGTTTTAATTTTTATGTTTTAAAATATAAAGAATTAGTTTCATCAGTAAATGCTCGAGATGAGAGCCTTCTACTGAGAGTATACCTACATACCACCTACATGGCAGAGCCTGGCAAGCTACCCGTGTTTTATTTATTCGTTATGCCAAAAACTAGTAACAATTATGGACCTCAACCTGAAGAATGGTTTGAGGCACTTCCTGTCCCTGGAGCAAGCAGATGCCCTTGGGTTACACTTGCTTGTGACAAGACTTATGGAGATGTTACTGGTGCCCACTCAAGCAAATCAATGAACAATGGGAAGACAGTGATACAGTGATACAGTGATAGCTAAACATCTGTCACTACTGGACACTTTACAATGTGTAGTTTTAACATATTTTCATAGAGTATCTACAATGTCATTTGTTGTAAATTTTTTTACATTTTTCTTCTAATCAGATATAAATTGAGGGATTTAGAAGAATATAATTTTCTTTAAATATAGAACCAAATTATGATTATTTTCATAATACTACCTTTGTTAACAAACTATAATTTGATTAGCAAAAATGACAGTACAGATGATTTATGCAAGCATTTACTCTAAAAAAGATGTTGGATTTTACAGTCTTTTAGAAAAAACAAAGTAAAAATGTCTTTTCAAGCAAATGCCAGGGACCGCTCCCAGAGAATATTTGCACACAAGCAATGATATGATGAAGTGATCTGAGGATGTGCCCATGATTATGGCCTGTGGAACCAGGTACCACATCAGTCACTCTAGTGCAAGGCAAAAGATCTACCCCCCATATTACTGATCAGTTTCCCGAAATCAGCTTTTTAAAGTTGATTCAGCTTTAAAGTCAGCTCAGGCTGACTTTTCACTATGGTACTTAAGTACTTAAAAAACATTATTTTTTTTAATTTGTAAGAAGAACGGAATAACACTAAATTTGCTTTGGCGCAAAGATTTCCATCTGAGTAACTTGAAGAAGACAAATTGGGAAAGAAGATGGTGTGTCGGGTCACTGGACTCTGACTAACAAAAGGAAAATACATGAATCTTACCTTGGGGGCAGGGAGGATAGCAAGTAGAAGAATATAAACCGAAGTGACATTTTTTAATCCTGCAAATATTTTTTGAAATGAAAAAAAAAAACACCAAATCCTGGCTCCTACATATGTGGCTCATTCTCTGCCTATTTTGGCAAATTTCTTAACTTAATATTTGAATTATTAAGCGTCCGTAGTTCCCTGAGGTAGGCCTATTAGAGTCCTTACTAGGTCATTTTTTGTCTGAGCCCCCTGGGTTGCAGAGCCTGGCAAGATACCAGTGGTGTATTCAGTAAGCCAAAAACAGTAACAACAATGGACCTCATTCTCAATGAATGGAGACGTTACTGGTGCCTGCTCCAGCAAATTGGTGAACAATGGGAAGACAAGTGAGGAGTGAGGAGTTTTAGGAGCACACTTTTAGGAGCACACTTGAAGTTGCTAATATTTAAAATAAATTTTATTTTATCTTTTATCACATATAATATGCTAAGTGAAAATGCTATATTGAAGATGATTCAAATGATTGAAATATGCATTTCCTTATCAAATCTTGCCATCATACGCTTTTTAAATATTATATATCAATTAATTTAATTAAATTAATAAAAATGAATAGAATGTTCATAAAATTGCCATAAAAGTAAAATTTGGATGATGAATCAGTCACTTTAATTAGACATAGTAATCCATCAGCAAGACAATCATTTACTTTCACTTAAAGCAGTTACATTGTTGTGTGAGGCAGTGTAGAGGTAGGTTGAGTTACCACTAAATTTTTAAGAGGGAGCTAAGTGTACACTCCCATCTAGCATCTATAGGACAAGCAAGGTGGTTAGAAGTAGAATTACTTTTCACTCCATTTCTTTCCTTAACCTGGTTTTAATAGTGCAGAGTGAGATGGTAAACTCATGCTGCACTGTTAGGTAAAGAGTTGTTTGTCTACCTTTAAATTGTTTTCTTATTTTTAGAATGAGGTCTGTGCAAGTTAATTATTCCTAGCTCCTTCCCTGTCCATCTTCACTGAAGCCATGTGAGTTAGGGGAGGTTTTAGGTAAAAAAGCTGAGAATTTATCCGCACCCACACTGTACCTTTATGTACATTTTTATTAAAAATGGGTCCTTTTGATAAAAAAATTTTCATAATATAATAACACACTACTAAAAGACAACAGAACATTACTATTTATACCAAGAACAAAACAAATTACAACTTGAATGAGAACAGCCAAGAAAATATGCCAAGACAAAGACAACCACAGTAATGAAATAGTCTTATCTGACAGGTGCTTTTTTTTTTTTTTGTTGAGAAGAGCTTGTTCTCAAGAGGCTTGGAGTTCCTGACCTAGATTTAATAATGATTGGTAATTGAATCTTAACTAGACTAAAACACTGCCTGAAAGATCTGTGTGATAATAAAGATCTAGTATTCAGACCACTGGAAGATGATATAAATTTTTAGACAGAATAAGCATTCTCGATGTGATGAGAGTATAAGGCTGAAAAATAGTCAAATAGTGACTAGAAACTTCCAAAATTTGGGAAAAGACAAACTAATTATGATTTTAATGATTCATAAAGAAGGCAAGATATCAAAATCAAAACTTTAATTAAATGTATGAAAACAAAGATAAAGAAAAAATCTTGAAAATATTCTGATGAATAAAAGGCCTTATCCTCTAACTACTTAGAGAAGTTATTCATTAATTTTTATTGAAGAGCAATGTATAACATTTAGATGAAGGTCCCTGAAATAAAGATATAGTGGACTTAAAGTTCTATATTTCTCTTTCAATATAATCATTTGCCAATTGTTCACCTTCTCTTCTAATATGCTAACTGGTCCTTAAACTTCATAAATCCTTCTATGTTGGATTACTTGATATACTTGCTAACCCTGTTGTTGAATTACTTGCTTACTTGCTAGCCTTGGTATTTTTATAGTGCTAATGAGGTACTGCGGTGCTATTGTTAATGTATTGCTATTGTTTTTCTCCTACTGACAAGCTTTATGCATATGCTTAAGCTAAAGAATTTGTTCTTATACAAACACAAAAAGATAGCAGGGCTCTTTAAGTCTGAGTTATGTACTCCTGGGTTTCAATCATATTTCCCAACTATGGTACTTTTCACAGTACCATTTAGGTTAAATCTTATTCCTCACTTCCTCAGAGGGACCCTATGAGGGACTGGATAGTTACAGAAAGTTCACCCTGGTGTTGATATGGGAGAATTTTAGAGTACGGCATGCTCTGACCCTAAGTTTAGAGCAAGGTCAGAACAGTTTTGTTCTGTTCTAATCTAAGATAAGTTGTGAACTCCCCTGAAGCTGAGGAGAGCACTTAAGTCTGTTGTTGTTGGAGATTGGACATTGAGGTGGATTGGAAATGATTAATTTGGCAAGGGAGTGCAGTCTGGACCATATGACGTAATCTCCTGTCGGGGAGCTCCACCGGGGTCCCCAACAGTGCCAGGAAGCGAGTTCCCTTCTGCCTCGGAAGCTGGCGAGGAATGGATGAAAACTCAGGAATCCAATGCAGTTTTAAAAGGGCTTTACTATTACAGGTTCCAATATACAATCCAAGAGCAGGAAAAACCTCCAGACTCTGCATTCCCAGCTAGGCCCCAGCCAGGTGCAGGCCAAGATGGCTGCCACCACGTGTTGAGGCCCAACAGAGAACGGAGAGGTCAGAGAAGCAAAACACCAAGGGAAGCCGAAATGGCAAAAGGGGAAAAAAGAGAGCTTCTTTCTTCTTGCAGCTTATCTTAGAGACAGAACTCTGCTCAAACTCCCCAGCCCAGCTCATTTTGGGCTGGGCTATCTAGAGATGAAAATTCAAAGCCTCCCAGCAGAGCTTGGAGGAGCTGCAAGCCAAATGTAAACTTCTCCTGGCAGGGTCAAATGTCCTCAGGTAATTTCTCCCAGCACCTCACCTTTTTTATATGCTAATGTTTTTAGCCAATATCCCCCTGGAAAAACCTCCTAAGGGTAGAGAAAGGCACTCTTAGAGGAGTCCTGCAACAATCTCCCCAAGAAATTGCCCTATATATTTAATATAGGGTATAGATATAAGTTGGGCATTAAGCAGCTATTCTTGGGGCATGGCTCTTTCCAACAGGGGGCCCACAAAGTGAGTCCCAGAATTAGGGCCTGTTCTTAGGGGCAACAAAGTCCAAATACATCCACATAAAAACATCAGTACAGAATGTGTGTAATCTTCTGACCACAGGGTTATGTAATTGCTATTTTATTGCAATGGCCCAGGAGTTTGCAAGTGCTGTTACTCTACTGCCAGGGAGGTTGAAGAGGCTGGCTGTTGTTCAGTATGGGGTTGGAGAGTATATGTGAAAGTCGGTGTAAAGTGGAGTTGGAAGTAGTAAAACCTGGAGTTTCTAAACTGTGCTCATGGTTTATTAACAGGTGGAGATGTCCTCAGCCCAGAATATAACCAGGGAAAAATGACAGACCCTAATGTTGTTGGGGACCCCAAAGAGCTAAGAAGAAAAATAGAATTCTCTCATTTTATAGTTGAGTATCATTTCATTGTGTATTGATATATTCCATATATATATATATATATATATATATATATATATATATTATATATATATATATAATTTTATTTTTTGTTCTTAGAATAACTTGTTCTATTTTGTATACTTTCAGTGGAAAAGTAAACCATCACATTCATTACAGGAAACAGTATGGTGATTACTTAAACAATTAAAAATAGAAATTTCATATGACCTTGTTATTTAACTTACGGGCATTTACCCAGAAAATACAAATACACTAATTTGAAAAGATACACATGTTTTGTCTATAGATAGCATACAAAATGAAATAAAAATTTAAAAAATTCTAAATTAAAGAAACAAAATCCAAAAAAATAAAAAAAAAATTTTATGAGGACGGATAAATTAGACTTGTGTTTATAAACATAGTGCATCATACATTGATTTTTAATGATGCACATTGTAAACGTAGTTTTAATTAAATAAAATACCAAAAAGAAGTAGCTGATTTGTTAAGTTTACAGGATTATTAATTTATTTTGTTTTAGTGCTGTATCCAGCACTGCTCAGTGTTTATTTCTGTCTCTCAACTCTGGGATCAATTCTGCTGGGCTCATAGAACCATCTAGGATGCTGGGGATAAAAACTGGTGACCTAGTGCAAGGCAAGCACCTTCCCTACTATACTATCTCTCCTGCTCCAGTTTATAGGACTATTAGTATTGTGACAGAGCAGCATTGTGTTCTGAGCACTCTAAATCAAGGGCTCTTTTAGGATTATCATTGACTTCCATGTGGGAACAAATGGTTTTAACATTTAATGCTGACAATGCTCAGCTTGGTCCACCATTCAAGCTGTTAAACTAACCATACAAAAACTAAACATATATTCTTAAATGTATTTCCTAAGAGCTCACATCTGATATTAATATTGAAATGTGGTCAACATTTGGTGCTACAACATTAAACATTATTTCCCTTAATTTGGCCCCCTGTGTCAAGTATAATTTATTTAGACTAACTTAATTGTTTGTGGATTAGCACACCTACTTTATCCAAATACACTATAATAAATTGGGTATCTAAAATACTAGGAAAACTTGCGATTGGATTGAATAAAGGAAAAGCTAATGTTTAAGGCACACACAGTATCCATAAGTCCTGTTTTGGACCAGCACATATTTCACAAAGAACTATACAGTTCTGGCCCTTGTCTTATCAGGGATCAAGAGCACAAAAGTGAACTAAATAACAGAAATCAAAAGGCAAACATTGACACCAGAAGCTCACAAGTCTTAGCAAGAAAAACATTCTTAAAAGTCATTAAACAATTTTGAAAAGAAATTCAAGCTGCAAGGACTGAGCTCTGAGATCAGAACAATAAAATCCATGAATTGGAAGAGAGAATTTCTGAAAGAAATGTCTATAGTTTGATTTTTTTTTGATTACTTCACATGTTCTTGTTTATTTTTTTCAGTTTTTAATATATTTTATTATACCACAATTGTTGCAGTGTTGCAGGACTCCTTTAAGGGCCGCTGCATTTGGCTCAAAACATTAGCATACTAAAGGGCCTAGGTGAGGTGCAGGGGAGGGATTACCTAAGGACATTTGACCCTCCCCTGCTTTCCATAACAGTGGGAGGAAGGTCTGAGTTGCAGGGGTATAAACTAGCCAGTTTTCACTCTCACGCGCTTCTTTGTGGGCTATTTCTCGCTGTGAGCGCTCACCCTTCTTGGAAGTCTTCTCCTTTTTACAAAGCCTTTACACATGGTGGCCGCCATCTTGGCCTACACGTGGCTGGGGGTTCTAGCCTGGAATCTAAACACCGGGCTTTTCCTTTTGCTGATTTGTATGCCTGAACCTGTGATAAGTAAAGCCTTTTAAAACTGCATCGGATTTCTGAGTCCCTGGGTGGGCGACGAACATTATCTGGCCTAATTATCATCGGACAGAGATCATCTGCCTCCAAACCGTGAGTAAAATGAAGGATATCTCATGGTATAGATATATTGTACCTTTTATTGGCTCAGAACCATACATAGCCCAGTCTATAAAGTTCTTTTCTGAGAACTACTCAATCTTTTCACAAATCATCTGGGTCCTTGCGATTTTTAAACTGTACCTTTGTGTAAGAACAATGTTTAATAGAGAGAGGGAAGAAAGTAATAAATTGAATGCAATCTTAAGGGACGAGGTTTACTCAGCGATTAAAGAAATAAGTGAGGATCATAAAACTACAGGGAGACTGGTCTTAAAGCTTGAGGACAGAATCATCAAACAGAGTTTAAAATTTGAAAAGAAATTAGAAGAACAGGAAAGTAAAATTATTAAACAGATTTTAAAATTTGAGGAAAAAATTAGAAGAACAGGATTTAAAAATTCAAAGAAAAATTAGAAGAACAGGTTTTAAAATTCAAAGAAAAATTAGAAGAACAGGAAAGTAAAATTATTAAACAGGATTCAAAATTTGAAGTAAAGTTTGAAGAGCAGAAGAAGGATATCAGTAAAATCAGCACTATTTTAGAGGGAGAAATTGACAAACTGAGAGTTAGAATAGATGGACAGAAAGAGGAGGTTTGGAAGTTACAAATAAGATTGAAAGAACAAAAAGGAAGAAATATATAGGAAACTTGAAAACTTAAACCAAGAAATGGATGTGTTACGCAGGGAGATTTCTGATTTCATAACTTATCAATCAGGACCTAGCGCATACCCAATACTGAGGCGTGAACCAACTAAATGCCATTCAGAAACACGCCCCAAGGCTATAGACTTGAAAAAGGTGTATACATTCCCAGCGAAAAAATCTAAAAAAGAATTCTAATGTGGCTGATAACTTAGAGGAGGAACAGGAAACCCAGAGGAGGCAAATTCCCAAGCTGAAAATCTCCCCAGAGTTAACACCCTCAAAGCGGAAGATGCTCCTCTGGCAGATACTACAAGCTCTGATGAGGAAGATTGGGAGGAGCAGGTTAGCTCATGGCCCCACGAGCCTTGCAGTTCCTGTGCTTGTCAATCTAATAATAATCAAAGAGCAAAGCGCAGCAATCTTTCTCATGACCAATCTAAAAAATAGAGTAAAACCGATTCATGAAGACTTAAAAATTGAGTCAATAACCCCCGTTTATGAAGGCGTGCAGACAAGTTTGGAATATCAAGTCCTTATTCTTTAAAATATTTAGCTGATTGGAGCCAAAATAATCAGTGGGTATTGGCAGACTTTGAAATGGTAGCCCATACTTGTCTGAACCAATCACAGTTCATGCAATGGCAAATGTGGTATACAGATGGGGTTAACATGAATATTGACACTTTAAGAGAAAAGAATCTGGCCATAATATAACTTTTGCCATGCTAAAAGGTGAAGGTGAATGGCAAAAAGAAAGAAAAACAAGCGACATTACTAGAACCTATTTTAAAATTTGTTCGGGAGACAGCATTAAAAGCGTGGGAAAAAGTAGGTTCCGACCCAGAATTTCTAGGTAGCTATACAAAAATTTACCAGGGTCATAATGAACCATACTTTGATTTTTCTGGGAGATTAAGTGAAACAATCCAAAGACAGGATCAAGACCCAACCACTCAAGAAATCCTAAAACGAACCTTAGCATATGAGAATGCTAATCAAACTTGTAGAGCAATACTATATAATATTAAGGATAAGGAAGACCTCATGGGATATCTAAAGGCCTGTAGAAATGTCGGTTTGGCCTCCCATGGGGACACAGAATGCTATAGAGGCTTATCCCATACAGCAGGAGGATCAGGAGTGGGATGAAATGTCAAACAGCTTCAGGGGGAGAAACAATAAACTTCAAAGGATAAACAATGATCTGAGAAACTATGCTAATAATAGCAACTCCACCCCTCCTCAGAGGGCCCCATCTGGACCATGCCCAAGGTGCAGAAAGGGAAAACATTGGGCCAGAGACTGTAGGTCTTGGAGGCGAAGTCAGCCTCAGGCTTCATCTGGACAGATAACCTGCTTTAGCTGCAGAAAGAAGGGACACACCCATAGAGATTGCCCATCTTCTAAAACTATCAATACAGGGCAACATCCTAATAATCCCTTTATGGGAAATGTTACATGGACCCCCTCCCAGGTTCCACAAGCTCCATGGCTCAAATAACATCTATGCCTCCCCCCAAATGCAGGAAACTGGGTGGGGGCCAGCCCCAGGCCCAGCTGAATCCAGGGGTACTCTCCTTCATTCCACCTGCCCAGTATCCTCCGAATCAGAATCCACAGAATTACAGTCAATAAATGCTCTCTGGCCTACCCCATCAGGCAGTGACAGTCTCGACATACTCTGCCCTAAGACTGTCGCCAATATACCCAAGTCAAGACCCCAAATGCTAAAAACAGGGATAAAAATGCTCTCTGGCCTACCCCATCAGGCAATTGCAGTCTCGACATTCTCTGCCCTAAGACTGTCACAATATACCCAAGTCAAAATCCTTACATGCTAAAAACAGGGATAAAAGGACCTGCTCCCCAGGTAGTATGGGTTTAATTCAGGGAGCGATTGGCTGAAATTTAAGGGAATTAAGGGTGCATTTCGGACTTTTGGGTCCTGAATCTCATGGAGAGATAATACTGTCAATATCTGTGCCAACTAAATGAACTTTTAAAAAAGGGGAACCACTTGCTAAACTATTACTATTTTTTGAGGATCCGTCTATTCAGTCCAAATACCCTAGAACTGGTGGCTTAAACAGTACTAGCCCTTCTGCCAACTTCATTGTTGGTTATACAGCCACACAGAACCAAGCCCACCAGCCACCTACTAACTATCTAGTTGGGTACACTACCAGAATTTCTCGAGGCCAAGCGGCTGGTTATACCCATCGAAATTTATAAAAGGAAATTCAAAGGCATGTTGGATACAGGGGCAGACATATCCATAATCTCCACCAAGTATTGGCCCTCTAACTGGGCCCTAAAGAAAGTGTCCCATAGCCTGAGCGGGGTAGGCAATATCTCCTCCTCTCTTCTCCGACAGAGTGCGAGGTGGTTTGTCAGACTTCCACTGAATCCGGGATAGTTGGTGGCGTTTACCACACGCCCCAATTCAAAAGGGTGGTGTTAAGGCTTATTATGGAGAGCTGGAACAGGTGCGCGATGGGGAATTGGAGGAGGTAAGTGAATTACTGCCCCCCACTGTTCCAGCATGTCTTGACCCCAAAAAGTTAAAGGCAAGCGGCTAAGTTAGCTGAGGACCATGCCTACATTCCCTTCAGAGGGCAATTACACGGCAGCCTAACACCGGGGAGTAACCCTTTTGAATTGGGGCCGTTGTGGTTAAACGCCCAACCAACTATCCGTATTCAGTGGAAGTCTGACAAACCTATATGGACACCACAGTGGCCCCTCAATACCAAAAAAGTTAGAGGCGCTAACAAATCTAATGGAAGAACAGCTGAAATTAGGACATATTGAGGAAACATTTTCAGAATGGAATTCTCCTGTTTTTGTAATACAGAAAAAAAATCAGGCAAATGGCGTTTGCTGATTGACTTAAGGAATGTAAATTCTACTATGGTCCCCATTGCAGCCCTGCAACCTGGGCTCCCTCTCCAGCAGCTATTCCTAAAGATTGGCTGCTAATTATCATAGATTTAAAAGACTGCTTTTTACAGCATACCTATCCACCCAGATGATCGGAAAAGGTTTGCATTTTAAGTCCCTTCCATTAATTATAAAGGTCCTTTACATAGGTTTCAATGGACAGTATTGCCCCAAGGGATGACTAATTCACCTACGATGTGTCAACACTTTGTTGATGAGGTTTTTCAACCAATTCGTGCTAAATTTCCTGGTGCATACATCATCCACTACACGGATGATATCCTGCTAGCTTGTGATAATTCCAGAGATCTCCAGAATTTATATAATGATGTAATGACAGTTTTACCAGAGGCTGGCTTACAAGTAGCTCTGGAAAAAATCCAGATGCAGCTTCCATATGAATATTTGGGCTATGCTCTTGATCGCACCACAGTGCGTCCTCAAAAATATTTCCATTAGTCAAAAAGGCTCAAAACCTTGAATGATTTTCAAAAACTGCTGGGAGATATCAACTGGGTGCGCTCCTCCCTTGGTATTCCTAAATGTGAGCTCAGTAACTTGTTCCACACCCTTGAAGGTGATCTTGCTTTAAATAGCCCAAGGCAGCTAACTCCTAAAGCTCAGAAGGAATTAGACTTTTTCATGGATCGGATTCAAAAAATCTTACCTCTCCAGATTTAATCCCGGAGAAAAGGTATGGTTATTGGTCTTCAACACTCCTGAGTCTCCAACTGCTGCTATAGCCCAATTATCTGGACCTTTAGAATGGGTTTACTTACATAACAAGCAGAATCGTATTGCTACACCTTACCTTGAGATGATAGCTAACCTTTTAATTAAGGGAAGATCAAGAACCCAAGTATTACTTGGACATGATCCCCATGTAATTGTACTACCTGACCCTAAAAAAGAAATTGAAGCTGTTTTACCACTCAGTGAAATCCTTCAGAGAGCTTTAGCAGACAGATTTTTCGGGGAGAAATATCTTATCATTACCCAGCTGGAAAAACCTGGGAATTTCTGAAAAGGACACCTTTTGTAATTTCCACCATTGTCCGCTCCTCTCCCATTCCCTAATGCTCCAGTGTATTATATTGATGGCTCCTCATCAGGAAGGGTGGAATTACAGGTCCTTCGTTGACCACTACTGTACATTCAAATTATAAATCTGCCCAACAAGTGGAACTCGCCACCCTGATACATTTACTATCCTATGTATCTGGCCCATGTAATGTGGTGAGTGATTCTGCATATTTAGTTGGTTTATTTCCTGGAATTGTGACTGCTTCTTCAAATGTCCATAATCCTATAATTCAGGAGCTACTCCATAAACTACAAGATCTCCTCCGAAATAGAACATTCCCTATATACATCTCCCACATCCGTTCTCACAGCCGACTCCCTGGGCCAATGGTTCGAGGAAACGAAGCAGCAGATCTCTTGGCAGCACCAGTATTTAAATCAGCTGAGGAAGAGCACCAAGACTCTACATACAAATGCCCGCCGCCTTCATGTACACCATGGCATCCCATGGAGACATGCTAGACAAATTGTCCGCGAACTGTCCTGTCTGTGCTCCTTTACATTGTACATCTCATGTAGCAGGAGCAAATCCTCGAGGTTTACAGACAAACCAATTGTGGCAGATGGATATAACTCATACTAACTTATTTCCCAACAAACCCTTTCCTTCATGTGGTCAGCGATACATCTTCCCGGTTCATATGGGCTGTTCCTATGACGTCTGAAAGAGCTAAATCTGTTTGTTCATTTTTACTCCAGTGCTTCTCTGTCATGGGTATTCCCCATACCATAGAAACAGATAATGGTCCTGCTTACACCAGCAAAACCTTCAAATCCTTTTGCGAGGAATGGCAGATCAAACATATTACAGGAATTCCA
Organism: Cryptotis parvus; assembly: GCA_021461705.1. Classification (NCBI taxonomy): domain Eukaryota; kingdom Metazoa; phylum Chordata; class Mammalia; order Eulipotyphla; family Soricidae; genus Cryptotis; species Cryptotis parvus. Next base: position 6,469 of record JAJIBD010022837.1, on the reverse strand, counting down.
TATAATCCACAAGGGACAAGGAATTGTTGAACGTGCCCAGAGAACCTTAAAACTCAGTTATTAAAGCAACTAAAAACAAGTATGCCTCCAATGGATTATTTATCTTTAACATTTATTCACCTTAAACTTCTTAAATATACCCTCAAGGGAGATCCTATACCGCGGCTGAACGTCACTTTCAAGAAGATATGCAAACTCAAAAAACAGTCAATTTACCTATCTGGGTGAAAATTGATGATAAATGGATTACAGGTCACCTCCTCATTCGGGAAGAGGGTAATGCTTTCATTTCTACAGATGATAACCCTGCCAAGAAACTCTGGGTTCCTCTTGCGACTTGTTAAGACTAGAATTCTCCAAGAATCAGAAAACAACTAATTCTTTCAATATAAAGTCTTAAATTTTAAATTGCAAGTTGCTGTTTAAACCTCCTGGATTGGTTCCTTTTAATAATGATCTTGTTTTGCAGTCTGTGATCATGGTTCATGTCTAATATCTTGCCTTATAGCCTAAATGTTTTCTTTCTTATAAAAAAAGGGGTGGAAAAATGGGTGGACTCTGAGCATAGTGCTCAATATCCATATGTTTCAAGGGATTAATGTTAGAGTTTCCTTTTTTAATGTTTTGCTCACAGGTATTTGCAGAAAAAGAACCTGGCTGCTGCAGATTCCTTCTATGTTGCTCCGAGGGCTTTGGACTCTGATCACAGTGCTCATTACAAAAATGTTTGCTAAGTCAATGAAAAATTGTTTTTCTAATGATTCTGTTCACAGGATGAGATATTGGAATCCAGTAAACTTGTGCTACACTGCTCAATACTCTGAGACTCCTAAAACAGTGCTCGCTAAAAATTTAATAATTTGCAAAAATAATTTCTCCCAATGCTCTATTCACAGGAAAAGACACTTTCTCACCATCATTTGCTGGCTTTATATTCATGAAGCACTTGACTCGTTACCATTTATCACCCTAGACGGTCACATATACAGCTGTAAGATATTGATTGATCAAATGTATGTGTGTGTGTGTGCATGTGGTGGCCACCATTATGTTTGTGATTAATGTTGTGTCTATGTTATGTCTCAACTACTACCTTCTCAATTTCCCGACCACTACAAACCTCTATTACATTCATCAGCTCCACTGCTGATCCACTAGATTTATCAATTTTAAAATCATCAATTCTCATACTTATTTCCCTGCTCCACTCATGTTGGAGCTTCTTTATGTTCTTCTCTCCATCCCAGACTTGGATCCCTGCAAAGCCTTAAAAATCTCTACTTGTGATTAACCTTGAAAAGTGTTTTTGTCTCGCCTAAAATTAAGCTACAGGTACAGTTACCTGTGCCAGTGTCCACTTGCTAAAAGAAGCCCTGCAAGACGCCCACACCGATGTTCCCAGACACCTGTTCCAGCGCTCAAGACTCCTGTTCCAGAGTTCGAGACATCACACTGATGTTCTGGACACCTGTTCCAGCGCTCAAGACTCCTGTTCCAAAGTTCGAGATACTTGTTCCAGTGTTCCTGAGACCTGATCCAGTGTTCCCTGACAATTCAACGAGTTCCTGATCGCTGCTCTCCAGGAGACTCATACTCATATGATCACCACTATTGCTGTCCCAGAAGTAGCCCCACAGACTTTGTTCCAGACACCCGACTTTACATAAAATATAGCAAATTGACTCTGACAAATTATGGACAGTGCAAACTATAGTCCGTTATAATCAGAGAGCTAGAAACACTTTGTCTTGAACTTTTGCTTTGGGTCCAAAAACAAGTTAGGATCCTAAAGTAACATGTATTATCATTTTGTAATTCGAATTGTTTTTCCTATCTTAATTTTCTGTACATTACTAAATATTTCTTACCTTTTCAATTTTTATTAGTAAACTAATCAGGGAGTTGTTGCAGGACTCCTTTAAAGGCTGCTGCATTTGGCTCAAAAACATTAGCATACTAAAGGGCCTAGGTGAGGTGCAGGGAGGGATTACCTAAGGACATTTGACCCTCCCTGCTTTCCATAACAATGGGAGGAAGGTCTGAGTTGCAGGGGTATAAACTAGCCAGTTTTCTCTCGCTCGCGCTTCTTTTGGGGCTATTACTCAGCTGTGAGCGCTCATCCTTCTTGGAAGTCTTCTTCTCCTTTTACAAAGCCTTTACACGTGGTGGCCGCCATCTTGGCCCTACGCACGCTGGGGTTCTAGCCTAGAATCTAAGCACTGGGCTTTTCCTTTTGCTGATTTGTATGCCTGAACCTGTGATAAGTAAAGCCTTTTAAAACTGCATCAGATTCCTGAGTTTTCATCCATTCCTCGCCGGCCGGAGGTAGAAGGGAACTCGATTCCCGGCACTGTCGGGGACCCGGCGAGTGCGCCCGACATTGCAGGACTCCTCTAAGAGCCTCTGCATCTGCCCTGAATTGCCTCCTGCAGGTCACTTCGTAGATAGGGGGGTAGTTTAAATGTGGCAGCTTATCTGACCTTGTATTTTATACTGGTTGGTATATTCTCTCATGCTACCACAATCGTCGTGGGACTAGCTAGATCTTACCAGCATATTTGCCTGGCCACGTTGGATTTCTAAGTAATTAGACCAGAGAGAAATGCCTTTTTGCCTCCAAGCAAGCAAGCATGGCTCCCTGATAACTCAAAAGGCAACTAAAAATACAAAACTACCGTGAAGTAGAGGAGACTCTTGTGAAGGCTTGGAGAAATATCTAACTGGCATTAGTATTAGTTTTGGTACAGAGATATGTCATATCAGAAACCTCCTTCTCTACCCTATAAAAGGCATTTCCAGGCAGATCTTGGCTCAAGACATTGGATGAGGTTCTGGGAGAAATTACCTGAGAACATTTGACCCTCCCTGCCAGGGTAAGTTACATTTAGTTTATAGCTCCTCCCAGCTCTTTCTTCTTGCAGCTTTGCTAGGGGCTTTGAATTTGCTCTGGGTTCTTGTAAACAGCCAGAAGGTCTCCTGAAGTTGCTACATTCTATAGAGCTATTTTCCTGTTTTCATCTCTAGATAGCCCAGCCTAGAATGGGCTGGCCTGGGTAGTTTGGGGGATTTATAGATATAAAATAAGCTGCAAGAAGAAAGAAAGCCTCTTTTGCCATTTCCGCTTCCCTTGGTGTTTTGCTTCTCTGTCCTCTCCTTTCTCTGTTGGGCCTCAACACGTGGTGGCAGCCATATTGGCCTACACGTGGCCAGGGGCCTAGCTGGGAACCCAGAGTCCGGAGGTTTTCCTGCTCTTGGATTGTATATTGGAACCTGTGATAGTAAAGCCCTTTTTAAACTGCATCGGTTCCTGAGTTTTCAACCATTCCAGGCTTCGGGAGGTAGAAGGGAACTCGCTTCCTGGCACTGTTAGGGGACCCCGGTGGCGTCCCCGACATCATAAGATAAACAATTACAAAAATGTTCATGTTTGAGTTTCAGCCATACAGTGTTCAGCACCATCCTCCTATATCCCACCACCAATGTCCCCGATTCCTCCCCCGTCACTTAGCCTGCCTCTATGGCGGGTTCTTTATCTCTTTTCTCTCTTATTCTTTCTCTCTCTCTCTTTCTCTCTTCCTTCTCTTACAATTTGTGGATTGTAGTACATATATGTAGAGGTTATTATGGTTATCCTTTTTGTGGTGGAGTCAAATGGTGGAGTCAAAGAGATGTACCCAGAGCCAGAAGTTCTTTGTCCTTTTAGCTATTTCTTCGATTCTCTTGAAGGCGTTCCTTGCTGCTCTATTCCTCCTGCACAGCTCAGGTTTTAGGACGTTCATCATGTTAACTTCTCAACCTAGGTACACATAACTGCTGCATTCAGAGATGTCTGTTCCATTGAGAGTGAATGGGGCTTCGGGAACTAGTTCATTTTTCATGAACATTGTTTTGTTGAGATTCATCTGTAGACCTACTTTCCACATTCGCAGTCAAAGTCAGCCAGTATTTGCTGCACTTTGACTAATGTTTGACATTATTAGAACAATGTCATCAGCGAAGTGGAGGTGGTGTAGATTGGCGACCATCTATCTTCGCACCCTTTCCCTTCTCATTCCTAATTGTCGCATGATGTTCTCAAGGGTGGCTATGAAGAGTTTTGGTGAAGTGTAGCACCCTGCTGAACTCCTCTTTTGACCTCCAATGATCACTTCATTGTAGAATGGTGAGAACCTTTCTGGGTGAATCTGTAATACAGCTCACAAAAGATCTTGATGTATGGTTTGAAGACCCTTTTTGGCTAGGGCTTCGATGACCATTTTGGTCTCTTACAGAATCAAAGACTTTCTTTAAATCAATGAACATTAGACAGAACAGCATTTTGAACTCCATGCAAAACTCAATGAGCTTGGTTACTGTATGGATATGGTCGATTCTGCTGAATCCTTTTTGGAAGCCAGCTTGCTATGCATGCTTGTGTCCTTTATCTAATGTTCTGCCAACCCTGTTCAGGATTTCCCGTGTTAACAGCTTGTAGATGACGGACAACAGGCAAATGGGGGGTGAGGTTGCCAATGTTGTTGATGTCTCCTTTCTTGAACAGTGGAACTGTCCTGCTGGTTTTTCATCGGGAGGGCACCTTGCATTCAGACAGGTAAAGCGCGTGAAGAGTCGAGCCAATGTGTTGATGAGTACTGACAGCATATTCTTCAGGTGTTTGGGTCTGACATTGTCTGGGCCTGGTGCTGTTTTCTTCTTTACTGAGAAATTGCATGTTGGATTTCTGTAGGGAGAACTTTAGGAATTACATATCCATCCCTGCGGAATTTGGTATGTGGGCAGGTCGACGTGGCTATCAAAGAGATCTGAGTAGAAGTCATGGATGATCTTCTCCATTGCCTTCCCGGAAGATATGATAAATCATAGAGAGATGTGATAGATCCTGGAAGATTGATAGATCACTTGATCACTTGAATCCCGTTATTCATCGATTTGCTCGAGCGGGCGCCAGTAACATTTCCATTGGACCTATCACGTGCCAATGTAGCCCAATGGCATCTGGTTGATTCAGGAATATGAAGAGCCTCAAACCGTTTCTTCAGGGTCTTAACAAGGAAGTCTGACCATCTTGTAGGTGGGCGGCCACGTGATCTTTTGACATCCTGTGGGATCCAGTCGGTAATGGCTCTAGTTCAGCGGTTGTCTCCAAATCGCATTACATGTCCAGCCCATCTGATTTTCGATGCCTTGGCAAACGAGACAGCATCCCTGATTCTGGAATAGCGACGGAGGTCAGAACTCCGGATTCCTTCTCTCACTTGAGTGAGGCGTGATATTCCAAGCATAGCTCTTTCGATGCCTCTCTGGGGAGACCCAAATAGCATTCTCATCCTGCTTTTGTAGGGCCCAGGTCTCTGAGGCGTATGTTAATGCAGGGAGAATGGTGGAGTCAAAGAGATGTGCCCGGAGCCGGAGGTTCTTTGTCCTTTAGCTATTTCTTCGATGCCTTTGAAGGCATTCCATGCCCGCTCTCTTCCTCCTGCCAGCTCAGGTTTTAGGTCGTTCATCATGTTGACTTCTCGACCTAGGTACACATAACTGCTGCATTCAGAGATGTTTGTTCCATTGAGAGTGAATGGGGCCTCTGGAACTAGTTCATTTCTCATGAACATAGTTTTCTTCAGATTCAGCTGTAGACCTACCTTTCCACATTCTCGGTTAAAAGTCAGCCAGCATTTGTGCCGCTTGGCTAATGTTTGGTGTTATTAGAACGATGTCATCAGCGAAGCGGAGGTGGTGTGGTTGCCGACCATCTATCTTCACTCCCATTCCTTCCCATTCTAATTGTCTCATGATGTTCTCGGGGGTGGCACTGAAGAGTTTTGGTGAGATGGTATCACCCTGTCGAACCCCTCTTTTTGACATCAATGATCACTTCTTTGTAGAATGGTGAGATCCTGGTGGTGAATCCGTAATACAGCTCACGAAGGATCTTGATGTATTGGGTTTGAACACCCTGTTTGACTAGGGCTTGATGACTGCTTCCAGTCTCCACAGAATCAAAAGGCTTTCTGTAAATCAATGAGCGGGAGACAGAGGCGGCATCTTGTACTCCCTACAAACCTCAATGAGCTTGGTTACTGTATGGATATGGTGGAGTGTGCTGGGATCCTTTCCGAGAAAACCTGCTTGCTCGCATGGTTGTCCTTCATCTAGTGTTCTGCTAATCCTTTTCAGGATGACTCGTGTAAAACAGCTTTTAGATGACGGACAACAGGCAGATGGGGCGATAGTTGCCGATGTCGTGAATGTCTCCCTTCTTGAACAGTAGAACTGTCCTGCTGGTTTTCCATTGGGGAGGGCACCTTGCATTCGGACAGGTAGCGTGTGAAAGAGCTGAGCTAGTGTATTGATTCTGTAGTGTATTTTCCCTGTGATAGATAAAAAAATAATTTAGTGAGACTATCCCTATTTGTATGTTGGCCAGTGGATCTGGCTATCAAAGATCTGAGAGATCAAAGAGAGAAGATCA
>JAJIBD010022836.1:0-92781 GCA_021461705.1 Cryptotis parvus | reverse complement strand
TTTAATATTTAATGCTGGACAATGCTCAGCTTATCCACCATTCAAGCTGTTAAACTAACCATACAAAAACTAAACATATATTTAAATGTATTTCTAAGAGCTCACATCTGATATTGTACATTGAAATGTGGTCAACATTTGGTGCTACAACATAAAACATTATTTCCCTTAATTTGGCCCCCTGTGTCAAGTATAATTTATTTAGACTAACTTAATTGTTTGTGGATTAGCACACCTACTTTATCCAAATACAATTAGGTATAAATTGGATCTAAAATACTAGGAAAACCTAAGCTTGGATTGAATAAAGGAAAAAAGCTAACGTTTAAGGTACACACAGTATCCATAAGTCCTGTTTTGGACCTGCATATATTTCACAAAGAACTATACAGTTCTGGCCCTTGTCTTATCAGGGATCAAGAGCACAAAAGTGAACTAAATAACAGAAATCCAAAGGCAAACATTGACACCAGAAGCTCACAAGTCTTAGCAAGAAAACATTCTTAAAAGTCATTAAACAATTTTGAAGAAATTCAAGCTGCAAGGACTGAGCTCTGAGACTGAAACACTAAAATCCATGAATTGGAAGAGAGAATTTCTGAAAGAAATGTCATAGTTTGATTTTTTTTGATTTACTTCACATGTTCTTGTTTATTTTTTTCAGTTTTTAATATATTTTATTATACCACAATTGTTGCAGTGTTGCAGGACTCCTTTAGGGCCGCTGCATTTGGCTCAAAACATTAGCATACTAGTGCCTAGGTGAGGTGCAGGGAGGGATTACCTAAGGACATTTGACCCTCCCTGCTTTCCATAACAGTGGGAGGAAGGTCTGAGGTTGCAGGGGTGTAAACTAGCCAGTTTTCACTCTCGGAGCTTCTTTGTGGGCTATTTCTAGCTGTGACGCTCACCCTTCTTGGAAGTCTTCTCCTTTTACAAAGCCTTTACACATGGTGGCCGCCATCTTGGCCTACACGTGGCTGGGGTTCTAGCCTGGAATCTAAACACCGGGCTTTTCCTTTTTGCTGATTTGTGTGCCTGAACCTGTGATAAGTAAAGCCTTTTAAAACTGCATCGGTTTTCTGAGTCCCTGGGTGGGCACGCACAACATTATCTGGCCTAATTATCATCGGACAGAGATCATCTGCCTCCAAACCGTGAGAGTAAAATGAAGGATATCTCATGGTATAGATATATTGTTACCTTTTATTGGCTCAGAACCATATATAGCCCAGTCTATAAAGTTCTTTTCTGAGAACTACTCAATCTTTTCACAAATCATCTGGGTCCTTGCGATTTTTAAACTGTACCTTTGTGTAAGAACAATGTTTAATAGAGAGGGGAAGAAAGTAATAAATTGAATGCAATCTTAAGGGACGAGGTTTACTCAGCGATTAAAGAAATAAGTGAGGATCATAAAACTACAGGGAGACTGGTCTTTAAAGCTTGAGGACAGAATCATCAAACAGAGTTTAAAATTTGAAAAGAAATTAGAAGAACAGGAAAGTAAAATTATTAAACAGATTTTTAAAATTTGAGGGAAAAAATTAGAAGAACAGGATTTAAAATTCAAAGAAAATTAGAAGAACAGGTTTTAAAATTCAAAGAAAAATTAGAAGAACAGGAAAGTAAAATTATTAAACAGGATTCAAAATTTGAAGTAAAGTTTGAAGAGCAGAAGAAGGATATCAGTAAAATCAGCACTATTTTAGAGGGAGAAATTGACAAACTGAGAGTTAGAATAGATGGACAGAAAGAGGAGGTTTGGAAGTTACAAATAAGATTGAAAGAACAAAAGGAAGAAATATATAGGAAACTTGAAAACTTAAACCAAGAAATGGATGTGTTACGCAGGGAGATTTCTGATTTCATAACTTATCAATCAGGACCTAGCGCATACCCAATACTGAGGCGTGAAACCAACTAAATGCCATTCAGAAACACGCCCCAAGGCTATAGACTTGAAAAAGGTGTATACATTCCCAGCGAAAAAAATCTAAAAAAAGAATTCTAATGTGGCTGATAACTTAGAGGGAGGAACAGGGAAAACCCAGAGGAGGCAAATTCCCAAGCTGAAAATCTCCCCAGAAGTTAATACCCTCAAAGCGGAAGATGCTCCTCTGGCAGATACTACAAGCTCTGATGAGGAAGATTGGGAGGAGCAGGTTAGCTCATGCAGGCCCCACGAGCCTTGCAGTTCCCTGTGCTTGTCAATCTAATAATAATCAAAGAGCAAAAGCGCAGCAATCTTTCTCATGACCAATCTAAAAATAGGAGTAAAACCGATTCATGAAGACTTAAAAATTGAGTCAATAACCCCGTTTATGAAGGCGCGACAAGTTTGGAATATCAAGTCCTTATTCTTTAAAAATATTTAGCTGATTGGAGCCAAAATAATCAGTGGGTATTGGCAGACTTTGAAATGGTAGCCCATACTTGTCTGAACCAATCACAGTTCATGCAATGGCAAATGTGGTATACAGATGGGGTTAACATGAATATTGACACTTTAAGAGAAAAAGAATCTGGCCATAATATAACTTTTGCCATGCTAAAAGGTGAAGGTGAATGGCAAAAAGAAAGAAAAACAAGCGACATTACTAGAACCTATTTTAAAATTTGTTCGGGAGACAGCATTAAAAGCGTGGGAAAAAGTAGGTTCCGACCCAGAATTTCTCAGGTAGCTATACAAAAATTTACCAGGGTCATAATGAACCATACTTTGATTTTTCTGGGAGATTAAGTGAAACAATCCAAAAGACAGGATCAAGACCCAACCACTCAAGAAATCCTAAAACGAACCTTAGCATATGAGAATGCTAATCAAACTTGTAGAGCAATACTATATAATATTAAGGATAAGGAAGACCTCATGGGATATCTAAAGGCCTGTAGAAATGTCGGTTTGGCCTCCCATGGGACACAGAATGCTATAGAGGCTTATCCCATACAGCAGGAGGATCAGGAGTGGGATGAAATGTCAAACAGCTTCAGGGGGGAGAAACAATAAACTTCAAAGGATAAACAATGATCTGAGAAACTATGCTAATAATAGCAACTCCACCCTCCTCAGAGGGCCCCATCTGGACCATGCCCAAGGTGCAGAAAGGGAAAACATTGGGCCAGAGACTGTAGGTCTTGGAGGCGAAGTCAGCCTCAGGCTTCAATCTGGACAGATAACCTGCTTTAGCTGCAGAAAGAAGGGACACACCCATAGAGATTGCCCATCTTCTAAAAACTATCAATACAGGGCAACATCCTAATAATCCCTTTATGGGAAATGTTACATGGACCCCTCCCAGGTTCCACAAGCTCCGCAGGCTCAAATAACATCTATGCCTCCCAAATGCAGGAAACTGGGTGGGGGGCCAGCCCCAGGCCCAGCTGAATCCAGGGTACTCTCCTTCATTCCACCTGCCCAGTATCCTCCGAATCAGAATCCACAGAATTACAGTCAATAAATGCTCTCTGGCCTACCCCATCAGGCAGTGACAGTCTCGACATACTCTGCCCTAAGACTGTCACAATATACCCAAGTCAAGACCCCTACATGCTAAAAACAGGGATAAAAATGCTCTCTGGCCTACCCCATCAGGCAATTGCAGTCTCGGCATTCTCTGCCCTAAGACTGTCACAATATACCCAAGTCAAAATCCTTACAGGCTAAAAAAAAAAGAAAGGACCTGCTCCCCAGGTAGTATGGGTTTAATTCAGGGAGCGATTGGCTGAAATTTAAGGGAATTAAGGTGCATTTCGGACTTTTGGGTCCTGAATCTCATGGAGAGATAATACTGTCAATATCTGTGCCAACTAAATGAACTTTTTAAAAAGGGGAACCACTTGCTAAACTATTACTATTTTTTGAGGATCCGTCTATTCAGTCCAAATACCCTAGAACTGGTGGCTTAAACAGTACTAGCCCTTCTGCCAACTTCATTGTTGGTTATACAGCCACACAGAACCAAGCCCACCAGCCACCTACTAACTATCTAGTTGGGTACACTACCAGAATTTCGCAGGCCAAGCGGCTGGTTATACCCATCGAAATTTATAAAAGGAAATTCAAAGGCATGTTGGATACAGGGGCAGACATATCCATAATCTCCACCAAGTATTGGCCCTCTAACTGGGCCCTAAAGAAAGTGTCCCATAGCCTGAGCGGGGTAGGCAATATCTCCTCCTCTCTTCTCCGACAGAGTGCGAGGTGGTTTGTCAGGACCTTCCACTGAATACGGATAGTTGGTGGGCGCTTAACCACAGCGGCCCACAAAAAGGGTTACTCCCGGTGTTAAGCTTATTATGGAGAGCTGGAACAGGTGCGCCGTGGGGAGTTGGGGGGATGACGAGGTGAATTACTGCCCCCACTGTTCCAGCATGTCTTGACCCCATAAAGTTAAAGGCATAGCAAGGGCTGTAAGGCTGGAGGACCATGCCTACATTCCCTTCAGGGCCAATACACGGCAGCCTAACACCGGGAGTAACCCTTTGGGAATTGGGGCGCCATGGTGGTTAAACGCCACCAACTATCCGTATTCAGTGGAAGTCTGACAAACCTATATGGATAACCACAGTGGCCCTCAATACCAAAAAGTTAGAGGCGCTAACAAATCTAATGGAAGAACAGCTGAAATTAGGACATATTGAGGGAAACATTTTCAGAATGGAATTCTCCTGTTTTTGTAATACAGAAAAAATCAGGCAAATGGCGTTTGCTGACTGACTTAAGGAATGTAAATTCTACTATGGTCCCCATTGCAGCCCTGCAACCTGGGCTCCCTCTCCAGCAGCTATTCCTAAAGATTGGCTGCTAATTATCATAGATTTAAAAGACTGCTTTTACAGCATACCTATCCACCCAGATGATCGGAAAAGGTTTGCATTTTAAGTCCCTTCCATTAATTATAAAGGTCCTTTACATAGGTTTCAATGGACAGTATTGCCCCCAAGGGATGACTAATTCACCTACGATGTGTCAACACTTTGTTGATGAGGTTTTTCAACCAATTCGTGCTAAATTTCCTGGTGCATACATCATCCACTACACGGATGATATCCTGCTAGCTTGTGATAATTCCAGAGATCTCCAGAATTTATATAATGATGTAATGACAGTTTTACCAGAGGCTGGCTTACAAGTAGCTCTGGAAAAAAATCCAGATGCAGCTTCCATATGAATATTTGGGCTATGCTCTTGATCGCACCACAGTGCGTCCTCAAAAAAAATTTCCATTAGTCAAAAAAGGCTCAAAACCTTGAATGATTTTCAAAAACTGCTGGGAGATATCAACTGGGTGCGCTCCTCCCTTGGTATTCCTAAATGTGAGCTCAGTAACTTGTTCTACACCCCTTGAAGGTGATCTTGCTTTAAATAGCCCAAGGCAGCTAACTCCTAAAGCTCAGAAGGAATTAGACTTTTTCATGGATCGGATTCAAAAATCTTACCTCTCCAGATTTAATCCCGGAGAAAAGGTATGGTTATTGGTCTTCAACACTCCTGAGTCTCCAACTGCTGCTATAGCCCAATTATCTGGACCTTTAGAATGGGTTTACTTACATAACAAGCAGAATCGTATTGCTACACCTTACCTTGAGATGATAGCTAACCTTTTAATTAAGGGAAGATCAAGAACCCAAGTATTACTTGGACATGATCCCCATGTAATTGTACTACCTGACCCTAAAAAAGAAATTGAAGCTGTTTTACCACTCAGTGAAATCCTTCAGAGAGCTTTAGCAGACAGATTTTTCAGGAGAAATATCTTATCATTACCCAGCTGGAAAAACCTGGGAATTTCTGAAAAGGACACCTTTTGTAATTTCCACCATTGTCCGCTCCCTCTCCCATTCCTAATGCTCCAGTGTATTATATTGATGGCTCCTCATCAGGAAGGGGTGGAATTACAGGTCCTTCGTTGACCACTACTGTACATTCAAATTATAAATCTGCCCAACAAGTGGAACTCGCCACCCTGATACATTTACTATCCCATGTATCTGGCCCATGTAATGTGGTGAGTGATTCTGCATATTTAGTTGGTTTATTTCCTGGAATTGTGACTGCTTCTTCAAATGTCCATAATCCTATAATTCAGGGAGCTACTCCATAAACTACAAGATCTCCTCCGAAATAGAACATTCCCTATATACATCTCCCACATCCGTTCTCACAGCCGACTCCCTGGGCCAATGGTTCGAGGAAACGAAGCAGCAGATCTCTTGGCAGCACCAGTATTTAAATCAGCTGAGGAAGAGCACCAGACTCTACATACAAATGCCCGCCGCCTTCATGTACACCATGGCATCCCATGGAGACATGCTAGACAAATTGTCCCGCAACTGTCCTGTCTGTGCTCCTTTACATTGTACATCTCATGTAGCAGGAGCAAATCCTCGAGGTTTACAGACAAACCAATTGTGGCAGATGGATATAACTCATACTAACTTATTTCCCAACAAACCTTTCCTTCATGTGGTCAGCGATACATCTTCCCGGTTCATATGGGCTGTTCCTATGACGTCTGAAAGAGCTAAATCTGTTTGTTCATTTTTACTCCAGTGCTTCTCTGTCATGGGTATTCCCCATACCATAGAAACAGATAATGGTCCTGCTTACACCAGCAAAACCTTCAAATCCTTTTTGCGAGGAATGGCAGATCAAACATATTACAGGAATTCCATATAATCCACAAGGACAAGGAATTGTTGAACGTGCCCACAGAACGCTTAAAACTCAGTTATTAAAGCAACTAAAAACAAGTATGCCTCCAATGGATTATTTATCTTTAACATTATTCACCTTAAACTTCTTAAATATACCTCAAGGAGATCCCTATACCGCGGCTGAACGTCACTTTCAAGAAGATATGCAAACTCAAAAAACAGTCAATTCACCTATCTGGGTGAAAATTGATGATAAATGGATTGCAGGTCACCTCCTCATTCGGGGAAGAGGTAATGCTTTCATTTCTACAGATGATAACCCTGCCAAGAAACTCTGGGTTCCTCTGCGACTTGTTAAGACTAGAATTCTCCAAGAATCAGAAAACAACTAATTCTTTCAATATAAAGTCTTAAATTTTAAATTGCAAGTTGCTGTTTAAACCTCCTGGATTGGTTCCTTTTAATAATGATCTTGTTTTGCAGTCTGTGATCATGGTTCATGTCTAATATCTTGCCTTATAGCCTAAATGTTTTCTTTCTTAAAAAAAAAAAGGGGTGGAAAAATGGGTGGACTCTGAGCATAGTGCTCAATATCCATATGTTTCAAGGATTAATGTTAGAGTTTCCTTTTTTAATGTTTTGCTCACAGGTATTTGCAGAAAAAGAACCTGGCTGCTGCAGATTCCTTCTATGTTGCTCGAGGCTTTGGACTCTGATCACAGTGCTCATTACAAAAATGTTTGCTAAGTCAATGAAAAATTGTTTTTCTAATGATTCTGTTCACAGGATGAGATATTGGAATCCAGTAAACTTGTGCTACACTGCTCAATACTCTGAGACTCCTAAAACAGTGCTCGCTAAAAATTTAATAATTTGCAAAAATAATTTCTCCCAATGCTCTATTCACAGGAAAAGACACTTTCTCACCATCATTTGCTGGCTTTATATTCATGAAGCACTTGACTCGTTACCATTTATCACCCTAGACGGTCACATATACAGCTGTAAGATATTGATTGATCAAATGTATGTGTGCGTGTGTGTGTGCATGTGGTGGCCACCATTATGTTTGTGATTAATGTTGTGTCTATGTTATGTCTCAACTACTACCTTCTCAATTTCTGACCACTACAAACCTCTATTACATTCATCAGCTCCACTGCTGATCCACTAGATTTATCAATTTTAAAATCATCAATTCTCATACTTATTTCCCTGCTCCACTCATGTTGGAGCTTCTTTATGTTCTTCTCTCCATCCCAGACTTGGATCCCTGCAAAGCCTTAAAATCTCTACTTGTGATTAACCTTGAAAAGTGTTTTTGTCTCGCCTAAAATTAAGCTACAGGTACAGTTACCTGTGCCAGTGTCCACTTGCTAAAGAAGCCCTGCAAGACGCCCACACCGATGTTCCAGACACCTGTTCCAGCGCTCAAGACTCCTGTTCCAGAGTTCGAGACATCACACTGATGTTCTGGACACCTGTTCCAGCGCTCAAGACTCCTGTTCCAAAGTTCGAGATACTTGTTCCAGTGTTCCTGAGACCCGATCCAGTGTTCCTGACAATTCAACGAGTTCCTGATCGCTGCTCTCCAGAGACTCATACTCATATGATCACCACTATTGCTGTCCCAGAAGTAGCCCCCACAGACTTTGTTCCAGACACCCGACTTTACATAAAATATAGCAAATTGACTCTGACAAATTATGGACAGTGCAAACTATAGTCCGTTATAATCAGAGAGCTAGAAACACTTTGTCTTGAACTTTGCTTTGGGTCCAAAAACAAGTTAGGATCCTAAAGTAACATGTATTATCATTTTGTAATTCGAATTGTTTTTTCCTATCTTAATTTTCTGTACATTACTAAATATTTCTTACCTTTTCAATTTTTATTAGTAAACTAATCAGGGAGTTGTTGCAGGACTCCTTTAAAGGCTGCTGCATTTGGCTCAAAACATTAGCATACTAAAGGGCCTAGGTGAGGTGCAGGGAGGGATTACCTAAGGACATTTGACCCTCCCTGCTTTCCATAACAATGGGAGGAAGGTCTGAGTTGCAGGGTATAAACTAGCCAGTTTTCTCTCGCTCGCGCTTCTTTTGTGGGCTATTACTCGGCTGTGAGCGCTCATCCTTCTTGGAAGTCTTCTTCTCCTTTTACAAAGCCTTTACACGTGGTGGCCGCCATCTTGGCCCACACGACGCTGGGGTTCTAGCCTAGAATCTAAGCACTGGGCTTTTCCTTTTGCTGATTTGTATGCCTGAACCTGTGATAAGTAAAGCCTTTTAAAACTGCATCAGATTCCTGAGTTTTCATCCATTCCTCGCCGGCTCGGAGGTAGAAGGGAACTCGATTCCCGGCACTGTCGGGGACCCGGCAGTGCCGCCCGACATTGCAGGACTCCTCTAAGAGCCTCTGCATCTGCCCTGAATTGCCTCCTGCAGGTCACTTCGTAGATAGGGGGTAGTTTAAATGTGGCAGCTTATCTGACCTTGTATTTTATACTGGTTGGTATATTCTCTCATGCTACCACAATCGTCGTGGGACTAGCTAGATCTTACCAGCATATTTGCCTGGCCACGTTGGATTTCTAAGTAATTAGACCAGAGAGAAATGCCTTTTTGCCTCCAAGCAAGCAAGCATGGCTCCCTGATAACTCAAAGGCAACTAAAATACAAAACTACCGTGAAGTAGAGGAGACTCTTGTGAAGGCTTGGAGAAATATCTAACTGGCATTAGTATTAGTTTTTGGTACAGAGATATGTCATATCAGAAACCTCCTTCTCTACCCTATAAAGGCATTTCCAGGCAGATCTTGGCTCAAGACATTGGATGAGGTTCTGGGAGAAATTACCTGAGAACATTTGACCCTCCCTGCCAGGGTAAGTTACATTTAGTTTATAGCTCCTCCCAGCTCTTTCTTCTTGCAGCTTTGCTAGGAGGCTTTGAATTTGCTCTGGGTTCTTGTAAACAGCCAGAAGGTCTCCTGAAGTTGCTACATTCTATAGAGCTATTTTCCTGTTTTCATCTCTAGATAGCCCAGCCTAGAATGGGCTGGCCTGGGTAGTTTGGGGGATTTATAGATATAAAATAAGCTGCAAGAAGAAAGAAAGCCTCTTTTGCCATTTCCGCTTCCCTTGGTGTTTTGCTTCTCTGTCCTCTCCTTTCTCTGTTGGGCCTCAACACGTGGTGGCAGCCATATTGGCCTACACGTGGCCAGGGCCTAGCTGGGAACCCAGAGTCCGGAGGTTTTTCCTGCTCTTGGATTGTATATTGGAACCTGTGATAGTAAAGCCCTTTTAAAACTGCATCGGATTCCTGAGTTTTCAACCATTCAGGCTTGGAGGTAGAAGGGAACTCGCTTCCTGGCACTGTTAGGGACCCCGGTGGCGCCCCCGACACATCATAAGATAAACAATTACAAAAATGTTCATGTTTGAGTTTCAGCCATACAGTGTTCAGCACCCATCCTCCTATATCCCACCACCAATGTCCCCGATTCCTCCCCCCGTCACTTAGCCTGCCTCTATGGCAGGTTCTTTATCTCTTTTCTCTCTTATTCTTTCTCTCTCTCTCTCTTTCTCTCTTCCTTCTCTTACAATTTGTGGATTGTAATACATATATGTAGAGGTTATTATGGTTATCCTTTTGTGGTGGAGTCAAATGGTGGAGTCAAAGAGATGTACCCAGAGCCAGAAGTTCTTTGTCCTTTTAGCTATTTCTTCGATTCTCTTGAAGGCGTTCCTTGCTGCTCTATTCCTCCTGCACAGCTCAGGTTTTAGGACGTTCATCATGTTAACTTCTCAACCTAGGTACACATAACTGCTGCATTCAGAGATGTCTGTTCCATTGAGAGTGAATGGGGCTTCCGGAACTAGTTCATTTTTCATGAACATTGTTTTGTTGAGATTCATCTGTAGACCTACTTTCCACATTCGCAGTCAAAGTCAGCCAGTATTTGTGCCGCTTGACTAATGTTTGACATTATTAGAACAATGTCATCAGCGAAGTGGAGGTGGTGTAGTTGACGACCATCTATCTTCGCACCCTTTCCTTCTCATTCTAATTGTCGCATGATGTTCTCAAGGGTGGCTATGAAGAGTTTTGGTGAAATTGTATCACCCTGCTGAACTCCTCTTTTGACCTCAATGATCACTTCATTTGTAGAATGGTGAGAACCTTCTGGTGAATCTGTAATACAGCTCACAAAAGATCTTGATGTATAGGGTTTGAAGACCCTTTTTGGCTAGGGCTTCGATGACCATTTTGGTCTCTTACAGAATCAAAGACTTTCTTTAAATCAATGAACATTAGACAGAACAGCATTTTGAACTCCATGCAAAACTCAATGAGCTTGGTTACTGTATGGATATGGTCGATTCTGCTGAATCCTTTTTGGAAGCCAGCTTGCTCGCATGCTTGTCCTTTATCTAATGTTCTGCCAACCCTGTTCAGGATTTCTCGTGTTAACAGCTTGTAGATGACGGACAACAGGCAAATGGGGTGATAGTTGCCAATGTTGTTGATGTCTCCTTTCTTGAACAGTGGAACTGTCCTGCTGGTTTTTCATCGGGAGGGCACCTTGCATTCAGACAGGTAGCGCGTGAAGAGTCGAGCCAATGTGTTGATGAGTACTGACAGCATATTCTTCAGGTGTTTGGGTCTGACATTGTCTGGGCCTGGTGCTGTTTTCTTCTTTACCGAGGA
The DNA here is from genome assembly GCA_021461705.1 of Cryptotis parvus. Lineage (NCBI taxonomy): Eukaryota > Metazoa > Chordata > Mammalia > Eulipotyphla > Soricidae > Cryptotis > Cryptotis parvus. Next base: position 81,414 of record JAJIBD010022836.1, on the reverse strand, counting down.
AATTGCATGTTGGATTTCTGTAGGGAGAACTTTAGGAATTACATATCCATCCTGCGGAATTTGGTATGTGGGCAGGTCGACGTGGCTATCAAAGAGATCTGAGTAGAAGTCATGGATGATCTTCTCCATTGCCTTCCCGGAAGATATGATAAATCATAGAAGATGTGATAGATCCTGGAAGATGTGATAGATCACTTGATCACTTGAATCCCGTTATTCATCGATTCGCCGGGCGGGCGCCAGTAACATTTCCATTGGACCCTATCACGTGCCAATGTAGCCCAATGGCATCTGGTTGATTCAGGAATATGAAGAGCCTCAAACCGTGTCTTCAGGGTCTTAACAAGGAAGTCTGGACCATCTTGTAGGTGGGCGGCCACGTGATCTTTTGACATCCTGTGGGATCCAGTCGGTAACGGCTCTAGTTCAGCGGTTGTCTCCAAATCGCATTACATGTCCAGCCCATCTGATTTTCGATGCCTTGGCAAACGAGACAGCATCCCTGATTCTGGAATAGCGACGGAGGTCAGAACTCCGGATTCCTTCACTCACTTGAGTGAGGCGTGATATTCCAAGCATAGCTCTTTCGATGCCTCTCTGGGAGACCCGAATAGCATTCTCATCCTGCTTTTGTAGGGCCCAGGTCTCTGAGGCGTATGTTAATGCAGGGAGAATGGTGGAGTCAAAGAGATGTGCGCGGAGCCGGAGGTTTTTTGTCCTTTTAGCTATTTCTTCGATGCCTTTGAAGGCATTCCATGCCGCTCTCTTCCTCCTGTGCAGCTCAGGTTTTAGGTCGTTCATCATGTTGACTTCTCGACCTAGGTACACATAACTGCTACATTCAGAGATGTTTGTTCCATTGAGAGTGAATGGGGCCTCAGGAACTAGTTCATTTCTCATGAACATAGTTTTCTTCAGATTCAGCTGTAGACCTACCTTTCCACATTCTCGGTTAAAGTCAGCCAGCATTTGTGCTGCTTGGCTAATGTTTGGTGTTATTAGAACGATGTCATCAGCGAAGCGGAGGTGGTGTAGTTGCCGACCATCTATCTTCACTCCCATTCCTTCCCATTCTAATTGTCTCATGATGTTCTCGAGGGTAGCACTGAAGAGTTTTGGTGAGATGGTATCACCCTGTCGAACCCCTCTTTTGACATTAGCCTGGATCACTTGCGTGCAAGGCAAATGCCTACAACTATACTGTCACTCTGGCCCCTAATCTTGTTTTATTATTTGTCTCACAAAGTACACAAATTAACATTTATTCATCAAAAATTAGAAAGATATTATGAATACCTGATGTTTGGACTTTATTTGAATGAAGAAAATTTCCGTGTGCTTTAAAATTTTTTGGGTAGATGGAGATATATTTTCCATTGTCCCTTAAGCAATGGAAAGTCACATTTTTATGGATTTGTGTATTTCATTTAAGTAACAAATAAATTTGGTGACATTATTATCTATCTCACATGTAATTAGGAATTGTAAAAAAGAAAGTATTTTATACTTGACATTTGTAATTTTTTAAAAGTAAATAAAATGTATTGGTATCAATTGCTGCATACTTCTAGCAACAATCTTAATTCTCTTTACATTTCATTTCATTTTCTTTCGCTAAATTTCTGCAGATTTCTTATGTCCTTCAATTTTTGAATGTTTTACTTTGATGAGATTGATGTCTATTTCCTTCTAATAAATAATGGTTTATGGATTTTTTCTGCTCACAGCTTTTACAGTATCTCAGAAGTGATATTTTTATATCAATGCGAACATGAATATAAGATTTAATTTCCAAAAAGCTATAACTTTCATAGTTATCTTTTTATATTGATTTCTAATTAATTACACCATGGTTACAATGCATAAGATAAATGAATTCAACCTTTTAAATTTTGACTAGGCATTTTTATGGCTTAGTACATGTTTGGCGTGGGAAAATACTCTGTTGTTGAAGCAATTGTGATGTCTGTTTTTGTTTGTTTTGGGGTCCTCTTTCTACATATTAAATGTAGGGATTAGTGTTTAGATTTTTTTTTTTCTTCTTCCTCTTCCAGGTTCTGGATAAATACGTGATAATTTTAAAATGTATATAATATATGTTGCATATTAAGTAAAAAGTCTATTTTATTGATATTTTACTGTTTCTAGTGTAAAAGCTTTTTTGAATTATTGTACATGACATTCAAATGTTACTAAAATAGATATTTCCTATGCTATATAATAGAAGTCATGAATAATCTTCTCCATTGCCTTTCTGGAAGATGTGATAACATCGGGGGCAGTCATCTTGGTCTTATAGTTCACGAAGCAGAGTTGGGCATAGCGAATGCTTTTCCCGGCTTCTGCTGCATTGGCCAGTATGTCTGATCTTCTCTCTTTGATCTCTCAGATCTCTTTGATAGCCAGATCCACTGGCCAACATACAAATAGGATATCTCAATAAATTATTTTTTTATCTATCACAGGAAAATACACTACAAAATCAATACACTAGCTCAGCTCTTCACACGCTACCTGTCCGAATGCAAGGTGCCCTCCCAATGGAAAACCAGCAGGACAGTTCTACTGTTCAAGAAGGGAGACATTCAGGACATCGGCAACTATCGCCCCATCTGCCTGTTGTCTGTCATCTAAAGCTGTTTACACGAGTCATCCTGAAAAGGATTAGCAGAACACTAGATGAAGGACAACCATGTGAGCAAGCAGGTTTTCGGAAAGGATTCAGCACAATCGACCATATCCATACAGTAATCAAGCTCATTGAGGTTTGTAGGGAGTACAAGATGCCGCTCTGTCTCACGTTCATTGATTTACAGAAAGCCTTTGATTCTGTGGAGACTGAAGCAGTCATCGAAGCCCTAGTCAAACAGGGTGTTCAAACCCAATACATCAAGATCCTTCGTGAGCTGTATTACGGATTCACCACCAGGATCTCACCATTCTACAAAGAAGTGATCATTGATGTCAAAAGAGGGGTTCGACAGGGTGATACCATCTCACCAAAACTCTTCAGTGCTATTATTTGGCATCCAAATAATTCTCTTAGTAACTCCAGGAGTGATTCCTGAGCAGAGATCCAGGAGTAAGTTCTCCTGACCACTATGTGTGGTACAACAACAGCAAATATCTTTTGCAATGGGAGAGACATAAAACATCAATTGAAATCTCAGAAATATTGTTTGGGGAAAACTACATTTTATATATTTAGAAATAGTAATAATCCTTCAAAAAAAAAAACTAAAACATGGATTACATGAAATTTATAACATAAACTTTATAAAATTTTATAACATAAATTTATAACTAAATTAGTTACTGCATGAATTTAATGTTAATTAACTCTTTTTAAAATAAAAATACATATAAGAGGAAAACTACCACCAAAACGTTCACCACAATCTAGTCTCCAAATTATTATTCTCCACTGACAAGCCTAATCATTTAACACAATTTCAGCAAAAGTTCAATTAATTTATTTTTATGAAAGTTTAGGAAGCAGTGGACCTAAATTTATAACATTATGGTAATGTATAATATAATGTAGTTTGTTGGGGAACGCCGCCAGGGTCCCCGACAGTGTCAGGGCTGAAGTTCTCTTCTACCTCCGAGGATGCCGGGGTGAACAGATGAAAACTCATGAGTCTGGTGCAGTTCCAAAAAGGCTTTTAATAGTACAAAAGCTCTTCCACAGCACTCCAAGACATTGAACAAACTCTAGCTCTGGTCCGAACTTAGACCATACAAAAGAGCCTAAGTCTCCCACCAAAGAGAGAGAGGATCTCACCCGAGATGAGTCCTACCCAGAAGCAGGAGCGAAAGGCCCAAAGGCAAAAAGCCAAAAGCCAAAAGCAAAAGGCTAAGGAGCCAAAAGCCACAGGAGCCAAAAAGCCGAAAGCTAAAAGGCCCAAAGTGAAGGGGCCTCAAGTAAGCCCCTCATATACACCAAAGTAATCCAACTGGGAGAGTCATGTCAACAAAGACTCTAAACAGAGTGTAGAAGAGCAGTGCCACACCCTATTGCAGATATAAACAAAGGCTACACCAAGGACTAATCCGGATATTATATCTTATGTAAAACACTGGAGAGAGAGAGGGGACTGGTATAAACTGCATGGGCTTCATGTAATCTAGATGGTATCCACAAGGTCCTTGTTATTATTATCTGCCCCAGGGTGATTCTGAGTATCTTGTTCTCGTGTACTGAAAGGGTCACACTGGCCTGCTTAGAGCAAACTAGCATGATCCTTCCTATAGTCTTCCTATAGTCTCAGCGTAGCCAGGGTGGTAGTCTCCTGGTGAATTCTAACTGTCCCACGCTGGGTGCAGTGGGTATAAAGAGGAGCTGTGCCCAATCTAGAAACCAGAAGTCTTAGTAGATGTATAAGTCAGAAGTTATTCAGTCAAGGTGACTTCTGTAACTGCCACACCCTCTAGCAGTATTTACATAGAAGAGAGGTCTCATTAGAATGAACCTTGGCTTAAAAAGATTAAGCTGGGAGTGGGCAAAACAACAAAGTTCCCAAACTAGCTAAACCTGTCCTCCAACAGTAGTTAATAATAAAATCAACTCAATATTAAACTAGAATTAAGTTTAAATATCAAAAATATCCACATCAAACTTTTAATTTATAAGACAATGTGATAGATGTTTAAAAATAAGTGATTGGATAAAAAATAAGAACTAAATAAGACAAAGTTTACCATGAAGAGAATGAGAAGTAATACACCAACAGGTTTACCTCAGTTCATATATTCAGTATGTCCAGGAGACGAAATGGTACCATGATAGTCAAATAAAGAGTAAATATATAATCTAGTAAAATTGGCAAGAATTTAAATACTTTGATGAGACTGTATTCAAGTTTATGATAAAGATGTAAATGTCTGTTGGGGAGCTCTGCCAGGGTCCCCAACAGTGCAGGGAAGCAAGTTCCCTTCTACCTCCAAAGCTGGCGAGGAATGGATGAAAACTCAGGAATCTGATGCAGGTTTAAAAGGGATTACTTATCACAGGTTCAGGCATACAAATCAGCAAAAAGGAAAAGCCCGGTGCTTAGAATTCCGGCTAGAACCCCAGCCATGTGTAGGCTAAGATGGCGGCCACCACTTGTTAAGGCCCTGTAAAGAGAAGACAAAAGACAAGACTCCCAAGAAGGGTGCAAGCTCACAAAGAGAGAGCCCAAAAGAGCCCCAAAAGAGAGAGAGTGCTAGAGGAAGCAGGCTAGTATTATACCCCTGCAACTCAGACCTCCCTCCCACTGTTATGGAAAGCAGGGCGGGTCAAATGCCCTCAGATAATCTCTCCCAGCACCTCACCTAGGCCCTTTATATGCTAATGTCTTGAGCTAAGATCTGCCTGGAATTGCCTTTCCTAAGGTAGAGAAGGGGATTTCTGAGATGGCATGTCTCTGTACCAAAGACTAATACTCATGCCAGTTAAATATCTCTCCAAGCCTTCACAAGTCTCTTCTACTTCACGGTAGTTTTGTATTTTAGTTGCCTTTGAGTATATCAGGGAGCCATGCTTGTTAGCTTGGAGGCAAACAGCATTTCTCTCTGGTCTAATTACTTAGGGATTCTACGTGGCCAGGCAAATACGCTGGTAAGATCTAGCTAGTCCCACGATGATTGTGGTAGCATGAGAGGATATTTATGCCAGCCAGTACAGAATACATGGTCAGATAAGACTGCCACATTCAGACTACCCCCTATCTATGAAGTGACCTTCAGTTGGCAATCCAGGGCAGATGCAGAGGCCTAGGCTTTTAGGTGTCCTGCAACAAATGTCATTGCATTATATGTCTGCTTATTTTGCAAAAAATAGCAAACAGTGAATTGGGGAAAATATAAATTATCTTATTAATTCCAGTTGTTTTCTTATTTCAGTATCATAGCACTTTTATTACATTCTCATAACATCAGCAATAAATGAGTGCTAGAGAGCATATTAACTGTATGTAGTTTTAATTATAATTTTAATCTTTTAAATCGGTACATTGCCTTACCACTTAATGTATATAAGTTAATTGCTTATTCTTTTCTTTGTGTCCTTTCATGTAAAGGTATCATTTTAATAGTGATGCTAAATTAAAAATTTTTTACCCATTATCTTCCACAATGTTTTATTGTATATTAATCTGTATTTAATTTTCAGATGACATTTCTTTAAAACTCTTCATCAATAAGTATATGATACCATACACAGTACCGAAATTGCAATAACTTCCATTGTTACTCTTGACCTGTTCTCCTCACCTGAAGTCTAATAACTTCCACTATGTTATCAGAATTTAAGGGTTTGTTTTGGTTTATTTTGATTACACCAGTGCTTTGTTTATACCTGCAAAAGAGTGAGTGAGTGAGTTCATATGATACTTTAACTTTTGGGCTTATTTAAATTAGAATGATCGCTTTATGCATGTTCTCTACTGTATCACTGTATCACTGTCTTCCCGTTCATCATCAATTTGCTCGAGCAGGCCCCAGTAACATCTCCATATGTCCTGCCTCATGCTAGTAGATCCCAAGGGCATCTGCTTGCTCCAGGAACATAAAGAGCCTCAATCCATTCCGGAATGAGGTCTATAATTGTTACTGGTATTTGGCATATCAAATACAACACAGGTAGCTTGCCAGGCTCTGCCATGCAGGTAGCATACTCATGTTCTCTACATGTTCTCTTTATGCTGCTACAAAAGACAAGATTCTTCATATATATTTTTCTAGGCTATAAATATATATATTTATATATAAATGTATATTTATATATAACTATATATTCCTTATGTATTATATATTTATTATTATTATTTATATAGTTATATATATTTATATTTATATATAGTTGAATGATAAGCTTAGCTAGCTTGTGAGCTTTGCTGTTTTATCCACTCACAGCTTAATTTATTTATATGTTTCTAAGCCAAAGTTCACTCTAATGAGATCTCTCCTCTATGTAAACACTGATAGAGGGTATGGCAGTTACAGAAGTCACCTTGACTCTGAATGAGTATCTTCTGTCTTCTTATTATACATCTACTAAGACTTCTATGCAATCTAGATTGGGCACAACTCCTCTTTATACCCACTGCACTCAGCATGGGAAAGTTAGAATTTACCAGAAGATTTCCACCCTAGCTAAATTGAGACTATCATTTAAGATTATAGAAAGGATCATTACTAATTTGCCCTCAAGCAGGTGAGTGTGACCCTTTCAGTATATGGAGAACAAGATACTCAGAATCACCCTGGTGCAGATAATAAATAAGAAGGATCTTGTGGGTACCATCGAGATTACATGAAACTAATGAAATTAAGATGTATTACTTTTTTATCAGCCCCACACTTCTCCAGTGTTTTACATAAGAGATAATCTCCTAGGAAAGGATTAGTCCCTGGTGTAATCCTTTGTTTATACTTATAATAGAGTGTGGCACCACCCTTCTACACTCTTCTACTATCTAGAAGCTCTTTAGGGTTCTTTGTTGACAAGATTCTCCCTGTCAACAGTTAGGATTTCTTTGATGTATATAAAGGGACTGACTTGAGGGACTGACTTGAGGCTCTTGCCCCTTTTATGGGTAGGTCTCCTCTTCGTTAGGACTCTCTCTAGGGTGAGATCCTCTCTCTCCAGTGGGATCCTCTTTGGTGGGAGACTTGGGCTCTCATGTATGGTCTAAATTCTGACCAGTGCTAGTGTTCTTTCACTATATTGGATTGTGGTGGTAGAGCTTTTGTTCCATTTAAAGCCAATCAAAATGTAGAAGGGAAACCTGGGGGTGGGATTTGGCAACAAGTAAAAGACAATACCAGGTGCAACCCCAAGCCCCTCCTAGGTAAGAAGAGATGAGAGAGGCGAAGAAAAAGGAGACAAGAGGGAGAAGAGCTGGACCTCTCTCTGGACAGCTGCTCTCAACCGGCTCCATCCCTGTCTCCTTGGATCAGGTAGGGCGGCATGCCCAGGCGCAGGGGCCCAGTACGGACAGGCCATGGAAGGCCAGGCAAGGGCTGCTACAGGAAGGGCCAGGCTTAAAAGTCCAAGTTAAGTTAGGGCTTTGAAGCCCAGGATACCCCAGATCAGGCAGGGCACAAACACCCAGGTACCGGGCAAGGTACTGAGCACAGGAGTCTCACCCATGTGGACAAGATAGAGGCTGGAAACTAAGAAAAAGCCGGGACAGGGACCGCTGGGGTACAGTTGAAAGGCTCAGTGGCTGGCACTGAGAGAGCAGCACAGGAACAGAACTGGGCCATCATTCGTGGGATGTGAGCAGACTGCGTGGGACAGGACCAGGGATTCGTTCATGGGTAACAGAGAGGCTAGACATTATAGGAAGGGACCTGGAAACCTCTGTATATTAAACTGACTTACTCAACTTTCTGAGTTTGTTATGTAATACTTTCATACAATACTCAAAAACCCACTAGGCACAGGTGAATCCACTTTCATGTTAACTGTACTGTACCCCAGTGGCTCCCTGACTATATATATATATATATATATATATATATATATATATATATATATATATATATATATATATATATATATATATATATACATACAAGCCTAGGAAATAGAAAATCATGTATTTCTCAAGGCCTGCAATGTGTTTTATATAATAAAACAGAGCATACTAATAGAGTCTTGTGTACAGAACAGTTATAAAAAGAAATAGGAATATTAAGAAAAAGCCAAATTATGATTGAAATCTTAATTTATTTATAAAATGAAATATTTTCAATTTATTTCCCTAAAAGCTAGTTTTGGATCATAAAACCAACAGTCAGAAAATTTTATATATTCTTTAGAAGATTTTCCTGACAGGAGTTAGAATAATCATTACTGGCAATGCTGTAGAGATAACCTAGTCAGTGTGTAGATGATTTAATTTAGATGAGATAACTTACTACAGAAGAAACCACAGAGATAAAAGTAATCAGTTTTACAACTAGCCAGAAATATATTTTTGAAAAGTAGAGGATATAAATGTATTTTCTTAATTTTTATTACTTAAAAGTATGTGGGTTTTTAGAAATAATCTCAAAACATACATGTTGATACATAATGTTATATTGGATGCATATTGGAGAATATGTTAATTATAGGATTAATAAATAATCAACATGTTTGTAATACATATATGCTTTCAAATTTTCTATATGCCAGAGTAATTTTATTATACTAGTACATAAACAATATGATCAAGTAAAGTCTGACAAAATATTATTCAATGTTATACAACTTGAAAACACCAGAAGAAAGAAACTTTGTAGATCATGTACTTCTCTGAATAACAAAATTCTAGATTATCAAGATGAATAATGAACAATGAACTCTCAACAATGAACTTGTCGAAAAGAACAGCAGAATTGAACCCACACAAATTAAAACATAAGCTTCCCAACTTAGAAATGAAGTGGAACAAATCCATTATTCTTTTCGCAAATATTTATAGAGTACTTCCTATGTGTGCTCTTCACCCAGTAACTCATAGAATGAAAATATATTTCATGTCCTGAACCATGTTGCTGATGTATGAAAATATAAAATTCACCATTAATTTTACCAAATGTATTTTATATATATTTACAATTTTACTCAGAGAAAGTAATGTAATTTCTTTCTAAATGTAAAATGATATTTGAATCATAATGGACTTCACAATTTAAAAAATTCACGAATCCTCTGTTATGTGTACCATGTAATAAGAAAGAAGAAATATTTCTACTTTCATATTGAGTTGTGGTTTCTATGATACCCTATTGGCTGGTAATAGCTTCATATAAAGGTAAAAGTTGAAATATGTATATTATCTTGTTTTGCATATGATTGTATGATTTATGTTTGTAAAAATGAAAGTACAAAAAGTAATTAAATTTACTTTTAATGTCATGAGTTTTAAACTACATAGCTTATTTGTATATCCTAAACAATTTTTTCATATTTCTAGAGCATGTCTTTAAAATATAATAACTAATTATGTTATATTTAGACTTTGATTCACCATTAGCTGAAAAGGAAAAAAGGAATTGCCAGAAGGAAATGCAAAGGCAAAGTAATATTTCACAAGAACTCTGAGCAGAGTTTGATAAGTTTATCTTGGAAGGTCTGTTAGCTATACTAACTTCTTTCCTTCAGAAATATTAATTTTCTGACCAAAAAAAAAAAGCTGACATCTGATTAACCAGATGGTCCTGCCGTAGTATCATTTTCTAGTACAGTTATATCTGTTACTCCTCATAAATTTTACTCAAATAATTAAAGAAAATATGGATCACTAAATTAATATCTAAGATGGAGATTTTAGAAAATACTCATTATATTATTCAACCAAAATTAGATATGGGAATGAGAATTCACACTATAAAGCAGTTTTATAATAAGAAGTATCTGATTGATACACAAAGAAAATCAATAAATTTTTGCCCTATATTCTCATTTACAAGCTGACTTCCTTTGAGCTGAAACAATTGTTTTAATGGAATCTCCTGAGTAGCTTAAAACACCAACAGACAAAATTACTTTCCAGCATGTCACCCACAAGCTGTTGCCTAGTTTCCTGTCTTCTTACCTTACACTGATTCTGACCCTCATATTGTGCCTGTTGTCTCAATTATATTAGTAGAAAAAAATATATTTGTGTTTGTTTACTCTCCTCAAAAACAATTCTTCAGTGATCAACTTTATTGATTTTTATGAAGATGTTATTAACAATTAAAAATGAATTCTTAAGTAAACAGAGTATTTTTTGACTGCTAAGAATCTCTCCTGAAGAAACATCCTCTCTAAATTTCTCTATTAAAAAATTTTGGATTATGCAGCAACACTTCTCAACATTTTTTGACTTCTACTCTTTAAATGTCTAGATATCTTAGATATCTTTCTTTTCTTCAAACATTTATTACATACTTCACGTCCAGTAATCTATTAATTAACATTATATAAGTTAAGGGCTTATTATAATACCATTCTGTAATATCAGAGATCTCAGATTTTATTCCATATTTTATTGTCCCAAAATCTCACCAAAGAGGGACTGTAAATATTACTATTATTTTTAGTACACCTTGCCGTTTATCAGTGCACTGCTCTTGGGCAATAGGTGGGTGGAGATGAAGCTCATCTTGTACACAGCTAGCCAGTATTCCATTCTAGCACTGCAGCTGGTCCCTCAAGCCGCCCTAGAGTGATTCCTGAACAAAGAGTCATTATTAAGCTCTAACCATAGCTGGGTTAAAAAAAACAAACAAGCAAACAAACAAACAAATGAAAAAAAAAACTAGAAAACATCCCTTTGTGGAATTAGGCAAATAAATTACAGCCTCTGTAAGGGACAAAGGGGCTTTAGACAGAAAAGGAAAGAAAAGGGTTTTTATTTTTGTTTGTTGTTTGTTTTTTTCAATCTTTCTTTTCCCCAGTTTACTTCATCTGGACTAGGTGACAAAGTGGACACCATGTCAACACCCAAGGATGCCAGATATCGGGAGCCACTGGGGTCCCCAACAATACCAGGGAGCGAATTCCTTTCTACCTCTGAAGCCAGCAGGGAATGGATGAAAACTCGGGAATCCAGCACAGTTTTAAAAGTCTTTACGATCACAGGTTCCAATATACAATCTAAGAGCAGGGAAAAACTCAGGACTCTGGGCTCTCAGCTAGACCCCAGCCACGTGTAGGCCAAGATGGCTGCCACCATGTGTCGAAGCCCAACAGAAAATGGAGAGGACAGACACGCAGAAGCCAAGGGAAGCTGAAATGACAAAAAGCACCCTTCTCTCTTCTCCCAGCTTATTTATAGATAGAAATCCACCAAATCTTCCCAGCTAGGCCCATCTTGGGCTGGGCTATCTAGAGATGAATACAGGTAAGCAACTCTATTGAAATGCAGCACTTCAGGTGACCTTCTGGCTATTACAAGCTGCAGAGCTGATTCAAAACCTCCCTAGCAGACCTGGGAGGGGCTGCAAGCTAAGTGTAGCTGGAACTTAAAGTAGGGCATCACCCAAAAACACAGCTTGAACCTTATCCCAAATTAGGAAGATTTTTTTTTTTCCTGAAAATTTGGAGTTCAATTTGCAACTGGCCTGCAGGATTGCCGTATTGAGAACATGCATTTGCAAACCCAGGAAGAGGACTCTCCAGATGTAGAAAGTGTTTTCCTCTATAAAACAAACTTTTCTCAATTTTTATTAGCCCGAACACTGCACATGATTTTTTTTTTATTTTACCTTGATAAGAAATCCTGTGAGTTTTCATACTGACAGGATGGCTCATTTGAGGCTTATACAATTTCGAATGACAATATGGCATTCATGCTTAGACCAAAATAAATATAACTAATTGTTGAGTCCCTTTAAGAGATTCAAGAGATCCCTTAAAGGTATGGCTTGTACAGCTTAAAGGAATGGCCAATATCTAAATTATGGGACATAAAAGAGTTGGAAAAGCAGTTGATTTTCAGTTGAGACTGGGTTCTCAGCATGGATGGAAGGAGGGTGTCGGAAGAGCAGAGAGCATGACAGGATTGAGAGCTAGAGGAGCGGAGAGAAGGGTTGGCTGAGCTTGCTTAAGGGCAGAGAAAGGAAACAGTTTGAAGAAAGGTTTAAAGGGAGTTCAGAACCTCTGGACTGATTCTGTACCTAATACTGTCAGTCAGACACACAGTTGTAAACTGACAACTAATGATAGTTTTTACCCTGTTCTAACTTTCCACAGAAATCAAACTGTATATATTACAATACTCTATAAATTATTCACTTATTTGCTTAATTTAATCTTGATTGAGTTTAAATGTCATCTATTTTGTTGTATTCACATGATTTTCATCTATATTTTTCATATAAATCAGTGATGATGCATTTATCTGCCCTGTAAATTGCATGAGGATTCTTAAGTGTTCAAAAGCTTTCATAATTGTACTTTCCTTGATACATATTTAAGTGTTAAAAAGTTACTATTTTGCCTCTTTGTCTAACATAGGTAACTGATAATGGCATATAGTGGTGTAAAAGTCTGAATAAACACATTTGAAGCCTATACACTTAATAAATATGCATTTGTAAATTCTAGCATTTTTCATGTAGAAGTAGATTATTAATTTCCATTAAAGTTAAATTTCAACTTGTAATATAAGGAAAGCCACATATTCAGATGAAAATCTAGGCAATTTTAGCCTGCAAATATTTTCACAAGTTGCTAATAAACTTAATGTTGGGATCTCTATGGTGTCATTATTTTATGATCCTCATGAAATGTAATTATGGTCAATAATCTTTTCTAAACCATTAATGAGCTTTGAAAAATTAAAAGAATATAAAGGAAAAGATAAAATATTGTACAAGGCATTTATTTCTTAGAAAAGAGTGACTAGACTTTAAAAAAGACTAGAGTAACAGAAAACCCAGGTGGTTACTATATCAACCATTTGAAGCCTCAACCAAGTGAACACTCAGGGGATTAATGATTTGTTCTCCCTGGCAAAACGAAACTTATGCCATTCAGTAGTCAATTCCATCAACAGTAGATGAAGGTAGGATGAAATGGAAGACTTAGATTCAAGTTAATTACCTGGTAAGCAATGTAGAATAATGGATCTTTTTTTTTTGTAGAAACAATACCAAAATCATTATTAGTGGAAAGTAATATTAACAGGACATGTCTTCTCATAAAATTTAGTAGATAAAGAGAAATGAAATCAAATTTCACATTGTTTTCAGCCTTCTGGAATAAATTATATTCACTTGTCTGTGCATATGTTTCATGACAAATGTTTGAGTGCCTCATATAAAATATTTAAGTAAAATGAGAAAACAAACTTCCTTTTAAATATTGAGTTGAATGTATGAAGTTGATAGCAAGAGTTGTGGATAGCAAAAAATCCTATCTTATTGAAAGCTTGCAATTAGTTTGCTCTCATAGATGCTGATAGAAAAGATGACTCCTGAGTCCCTCAAAGAACACACCAACTCATTACACAGAAGCAATAGAATCTTCTTGTGCAAACCAGGCTGGTTGGCTCTTATCTTGGCAATCAGTTTAGTCCACAAAAAGATTTCTACATTGTAGTTTGCCAAAAGAAAGCCTTCTTGCCTGTTGCTTCCAAGAAAAAAGATTGTCTTTTGGTTTGTTTGGGTCAATTCCTGTGATTTTCCTCTCTCCATGTTCAAGGAGTTCACGATTGTACTCTGGAGACCATGCAGGGATTGACTCTGGGATGAAGTGATTTTAGTTTTCTTATATAGTATTTAAGTTAGGCTACTATTAACAAGACTAAGAGTAAATAGAGTAAATGAGATCAACCTACAATTTACTTAATATCAGGTATGTTATCCTAGGATCTTGGCTATTATCAGGTAGGGAGGATCATTAACCCAACCTTTGCTTTCAAAGAGGAAATGTAGAGCAAGTCTATCTCTGTATCACTGTATCACTGTCTTCCCGTTAATCATCAATTGGATCGAGCGAGCCTCAGTAACATCTCAATATGTCCTTTCTCATGCCAGTAATGCCAGTAGAGCACAAGGGCACCTGCTTGCTCCAGGAACATAAAGAGCCTCAAACCATTCTATCAGGTCATGAGAATGAGGTCTAAAATTGTTACTGGTATTTGGCATATCAAATACGACACGGGTAGCTTGCCGGGCTCTGCCCTGTGGGTAGCATACATTTCCAGTCATCTCTAAATCCAGCATTTATTGATGAACCGGTCAAGTGAGCTGGGCTGTGATAGGCTGGTCTGCTGTGTGGAGTTCCGACGAGAGGGAAGTCCGGATGTGGAAAATGGAGGCCCTCATGGAGTGGGGTGTCTTCTGGCTTGTTGCAAGGCTCTTCTGGGGTTTCTCCTGGCACTGCACTCAGGAATTACTCCTGACGGTGCTCGGGGACCATAAGGAATGCCGGGAATCAAACTCAGGCCAGCATGGGCTGGTCTCGTGCAAGGCAAACGCCCTACCCGCTGGGCTATTGCTCTGGCCCCAATTTCATAGTTTTAGTTTTAAAATACGGTTCTTCCATTTACCCAAATATTTTGTCCAAAGAGGTTAAATGAAGAACTAATGAACATTTTAATAAAATATGTGAAATCCCTTTGCATTCTACACATTGAACACACAAACCACTTCAGAGAAACTTCCAAATTTCACTGGTTAAGATTAGGCTTCTTAATCACGTGTTCCTTATTATTATCATCGTGGTTATCTCCCTCTTACTGCAAATACACCACTAAGCTTGGTATTTTGTGTTGAGATTATACACTTTTCTTCAGCATAAGCTATAATTGTTACTGCAATTCCATGGTTCATTGCAGTGTTTTTAAAAGTTGATTCAGATCATTTTACCAAAACTGGCATTGCTTTCAAGGAGTGATAGAATGTCAAACTTCTTTAGTTTGACATTTTTGTTGGTATCTTTTTCCAAGTGATATAATTTGAAATTTTGTTATGAGGAAATATTTTTTCTGTTATAGCTGTCTGTATTTAACAATCTGTATTGTTATTTTCTCTG
This sequence comes from Cryptotis parvus, assembly GCA_021461705.1. Lineage (NCBI taxonomy): Eukaryota > Metazoa > Chordata > Mammalia > Eulipotyphla > Soricidae > Cryptotis > Cryptotis parvus. The sequence goes on along the minus strand of JAJIBD010022836.1, from coordinate 65,909 downwards.
CTATTAGATTTCTAGCAATCCAATCCAGTTACACTATAAATTTCAATGACCAGTTTAGATATGTCATAATAAGGATAAAATAAATTCATTGAATAATTTCTTAAAATGTACCACTTTTTTAAAAAAAAGTATATGGTCAAACTCTATCTCGATCTATTTTTAAATATTTTAATTTTATGATAATGATGCAGTGTTGCAGGACACCTAAAAGCCTAGGCCTCTGCATCTGCCCTGGATTGCCTCCTGCAGGTTACTTCATAGATAGGGGGTAGTCTGAATGTGGCAGTCTTATCTGACCATGTATTCTGTGCTGGCTAGTATAAATATTCTCTCATGCTACCACAATCATCGAGGGACTAGCTAGACCTTACCACCATATTTGCCTGGCGATGCTGGATCTCTAAGTTATTAGACCAGAGAGAAATGCCTTTTGCCTCCGAGCAAGCAAACATGGCTCCCTGATAACTCAAAGGCAACTAAAATACAAAACTACCATGAAGTAGACGAGACTCTTGTGAAGGCTTGGAGAAATATTTAACTGGCATTAGTATTAGTCTTTGGTACAGAGACATGCCATCTCAGAAACCCCCTTCTCTACCCTATAAAGGCAATTCCAGGCAGATCTTGGTTCAAGACATTAGGAGAGGTGCTGGGAGAAATTACCTGAGGGCATTTGATCCTTCCTGCCAGGGGAAGTTACACTTAGCTTATAGCTTCTCCCAGCTCTGCTAGGAGGCTTTGAATTAGCTCTGGGTCCTTGTAAACAGCCAGATGGTCTCCTGAAGTTGCTATATTTCTATAGAGCTATTTTCCTGTTTCATCTCTAGATAGCCCAGCCCAGAATGGGCTGGGTTGGGGAGTTTGGGCGGATTTCTAGCTATAAAATAAGCTGCAAGAAGAAATAAGCTCTCTTATCCCCTTTTGCCATGTCGGCTTCCCTTGGCATTTTACTTCTCAGTCCTCTCCATTCTCTGTTGGGCCTCAACACGTGGTGGCAGCCATCTTGGCCTGCACCTGGCTGGGGCCTAGCTGGGAACCAAGAGTCCAGAGGTTTTCCCTGCTCTTGGATTGTATATTGGAACCTGTGATAATAAAGCCCTTTTAAAACTGCATCGGATTTCTGAGTCTTCATCCATTCCCCGCCGGCATTGGAGGTAGAAGGGAACTTGCTTCCTGGCACTGTCGGGGACCCCAGCGGTGCTCCCTGACAATACAGTTTAAATTTCTACTTACATAGCTCCTTCTTAGTTGAACAAGTTTGAAGGTTAGAATGGCAGGATAGATATAATAGAGGGTAAGGCCTATGCTTTGATGTGGATGACAGGAATATAATACATGGCACACATATAAATTCTGCAAGAACAGCCAGAAATCATACCTGAGCACACAGCCAAGAATAAATGCCAAGCAACCCTAGATATGGTCCACTTACACAACCCCTCAAATATTTAGTGTGATAAAATATGCCTAAAGTAATGCAGCAGAAGCAGCATAAAAAATACCTAAAGATGAAGCAGAAGCCGGGAAAAGCATCTCAATGCCTGCCTGTCCTTCACCAACTGTAAGACCAAGATGACTGGCTTCTGACGCCCTGATGGATCTATCACATCTTCTAGAAAGGCAATGGAGAAGATTATCCATGACTTCTACTCGGATCTCTTTGATAGCCACATCCACCTGCCCATATACCAAATTCTGCAGGATGGATATGTCGGGTTCCCAACATTCTCCCTTCTGAAATCAACATGCCATCTCATTGGTAAATAAAGGAACAGCACCAGTCCCAGACAAAGTCAGACACAAATACCTGAAGAATCTGCCATTAGTACTCATCAATACACTGGCTCGGCTCTTTACAAGCTATCTATCTGAATGCAAGGTGCCCTCCCAATGGAAAACCAGCAGGGCAGTTCTACTGTTCAAGAAGGGAGACATTCACGACATCAGCAACTATTGCCTCATCTGCCTGTTGTCTGTCATCTACAAGCTGTTCACTTGAGTCATCCTGAACAGGATTAGCAGAACACTAGATGATGGGCAACCATGTGAGGAAGCAGGCTTCCGGAATTGATTCAGCACAATCGACCATATCCACACAGTAACCAAGCTCACTGAGGTTTGTATGGAGTTCAAGAAGCCACTCTGTCTCATGTTCATTGATTTCAAGAAAGCCGTTGATTCTGTTGAGACTTAAGCAGTTATAGAAGCCCTAGCCAAACTGGGCATTCAAACCCAATACATCAATATCCTTTGTGAGCTGTATCACGAATTCACCACCAGGATCTCACCATTCTACATGGAAGTGATCATCAATGTCAAAAGAGGGGTTTGGCAGGGTGATACCATTTCACCAAAACTCTTCAGCACCACCCTTGAGAACATCATGTGACAATTAAAATGGGAAGGAATGGGGGTGAAGATAGACGGTCAGCAACTACACCACCTCCACTTCGCTGATGACATCGTTCTAAAAACACCAAACATTAGTCAAGCGGCACAAATGCTGGCTGACTTTGACCAAGAATGTGGAAAAATAGGTCTACAGCTGAATCTCAACAAAACTATGTTCATGAAAAATGAACTAGTTCCAGAGGCCCTATTCACTCTCAATCGAACAAACATCTCTGAATGCAGCAATTATGTGTACCTAGGTTGAGAATGATGAATGACCTAAAACCTGAGCTGCGCAGGAGGAAGAGAGCGGCATGGATTGCTTTCAAAGACATCGAAGACATACCTAAAAAAGACAAAGAACCTCCAGCTCCAGAAACATCTCTTCGACTCCGCTTTTTTCCCTGCACTGACATACGCCTCAGAGACCGGGGCCCTATGAAAGCACGATGAGAATGCTATTCAGGTCTCCTAAAGAGGAATCGAAAGAGCTATGCTTGGAATATCACGCCACACTCAAGTGAGAGAAGGAATCCGAAGTTCTGACCTCCGTTGCTGTTCCAGAGTCAGGGATGCTGTCTCATTTGCCAAGGCATTGAAAATCAGATGGGCTGGACATGTAATGCGATTTGGAGATGACCGCTGGACTAGAGCCATTACCAACTGGATCCCATGGGATATCAAAAGATCACATGGCCGCCCACCTACAAGATGGTCAGATTTCTTCGTCAAGACCATGAACAAAGCGGTTTGAGGCTCTTCATATTCCTGAAACAACCAGATGCCATTGGGCTACACTGGCACGTGATAGGGTCCAATGGAAATGTTACTGTCGCCCACTCGAGGAAATCGATGAATAACGGGATGTCTAGTGATCTAGTGATCTAGTGATAAAAATTACCTAAAGTAATACACATATATACACTCACATCCACACATAACTTGTGGCATTAATGTGAACTTTTAAAAAGTTTTTTCTAAGGCTTCTGATTATATTACAGAAGGAGTCATCTACAAATAATAATAATGAATGTAAACACTTGGAACTACCATCTAAAGAAATCTATAATATATAAACCATTTAAATCATTGTATCACTGTCTTTCTGTTCATCATCGATTTGCTCGAGCGGGCACTAGTAACATCTCCATATGTCCTGTCTCATGCTAGTAGAGCCCTAGTGCACCTGCTTGCTCCAGATATTGCTTGCTCCAGGAATTGCTTGCTCCAAGAAAGCAAGGATCAAAACATTTAAAATATCAATAAAATTAGGTATGCAATTCATGTCAATCTTTAGTTTTAATGATATCAATCTTAGTATTTTAGACTTTTTAATAGATTTTATAGTTCTAAAAGCTAAAATTTTGAATTTTCTCTTGAATATTTCATAGACTGATATATGAGGTGGAAATCCTGCTGAATTATATTAATTTAAACTTGTGCCAATAATCTGTGCTAAAAATAAGGTGAAATGTAAAAAAAGTAGTTATGCATAGAAATTTCCAGCTAAATGTAAAAAACAAGATCTCTAGGGTTCTAGTGTCAAAAAATGAATATTCAATATTTTTTTAAATGAGTAAAAAGAAGGGCAAGATGCTTTTTGAAAGGGAGCTGTTTGGACACAAGGCTTAAAAATGTCTATAGGGAATTTTCAGGCTGACAATGTGAGCATGGTAAAGTGGATACAATGGTATATGGGAAATGTTCATTGAAGATGAAGTCTTAAAGTAATTCAATATTGAGAGTGTTTTTATGGTACCTTTTATATTCTTACATGACTTTTATCTGACCTAAGCACCAAATTGTCATTTGAGAGAGTAATTTGGTTTCTTGATTTGGCAGCAGTTAAAAAAAAGAGCTCGCTTGGACTGATAGACTTCAAAATAGATTTAAAGAAAAATAAGAAAAACACAAGTTTGAAGGAAGAATAAATGCTTTGAAAATGACATTGTAATGTCCAACGAAGAGTACAACAAAAGTTATCATTGAGAACAGAGCCAGGAGTGAGCCCTGAGCACCTCAAAGTGTGGCTCAAAAACAAACAAAAAATTATGAGAGAGAGAAAATCAGAAGTGACTATGACATAGCAGTGAAGCTATGAAATGTTAAAGCCAGATAATGATGTTTATACTGTACATGAACTCCCTATATAAGCCTTATAGACAGATGATTAATTATATAGACATATTTTATTTTACCTACTGCATTTGAAATGCAAATGTTACTGACTGACTAGCAATGGCATCATAGTATTAATTATCTGATAAAAATGTACAGAGCATCTTCTAAAGGATGAAACATATGCTAGAACAGCTGTTTCTATGTTTAAACAAAATATAGTATAGCATTTTTTGCCTTCCATATAGACAAATATGAAAAATTATAGTGATTAAGATGGAACATCCTTTTATTCCTTACTAATATATGATTTTGAGATTGAATAATAAAAGTTAGTCAACATTTAACTCATCAACAACATAGAACTCCCAACTTCTTTTATTGTCAAATATTATTTAAAATCCCTTCTATTAATTTTGGTACATATGCTCATATGCAACTATTTTGTTATTCAGTCTTTATAAATTTTACTTTCATATTGTACATTACTTTCAAAATTGTACTTTTTAATCATATACAATATTAAAATAAGTACCAGAAATTATTGTTAAATACTAATTTATTATGTAGTGTTTAGTTATATATGTACTATGTTACATATTTATATGTATATTATAAATATATTTATAACATAGTGCATATGTATTTCATGAAATGCTCCTCAAATAGAAATGCAAAGATAGGCTTAACAGTACCTTCACGTAAAGGTGATAGAATAAAGTAGAAAATACATTGACAATAAAATTAGCAAATTTAATGGGTGCATAATACCTGGTTTTGCCATTAAAATTGTTCCCATCATTTATTAAAATTGTTCCAGGAATCACAGTAACAAATAGGTCTTAAGGTTTGAAACTTTACATACATTCAACCTTATCAAATTTATTGCTTACAAATACTTTATCCTAATCTGTAGGTTATTGGCTTCAGCTGGTTACTATTAAATGGCCTATGTAGGCATATATTAAATAGTGAAATTACTTCATATTAGTATTCAAGCCAGTTACAGTTTTAAAATTTCTGTTAGATTTATAGTTTATTTTGGTTTTCCAATTTTATATGCATTGAAATGAAAACTGACAAAAACTTCATTAAATCTGTCAAAATTATGTTACTGGATCTCAATCAAATTAATGCTTTCTATTTATAAATGTATTGGAATGAATATCGCATACCAAATTAGATTCAATTTTGAGTTCTATATTGAATTTAAGTAAGGATGTTTGAATTTAATATCTTAAAATATTATATTTAACTATTAAATCCAGAATGAGTGGCTGGAGTGATAGTACAGTGGGTAGGGTGTTTGCCTTGTGTGTTGCCTAATTGGGTTCGATCCTGGCATCCCATATGGTCCCCTGAGTACTGGAAGGAGTAATTCCTGAGTGCAGAGCCAAGAGTAACCACTGAGCATCGCTGGGTGTGACCCCCCAAAAATGAATGAATGAATGAATGAATGGATGAATGATGGATGAATGAATGAATGAATGAATGAATGAAATTGCTTAAAAGGTGGGAGTGGATGTTGAGTGCAGAAGACTGAGACCCAAAAATGAAAATAATAATAATAATAATAATAACCACAATGATTTTCATTAAATTTGTAATTTTAATAATTGTATTACACATTTATGAATAATTGAACTAAGAAATTAACAAATTTGATTAAATCTGTTATCTGCTTCTCATGATAAAGTTGGAGTGTTAGAAGTTGGAGGAGAATATCACAGATAAATGATTGCTTTTCATCATATCTTAAAGGCTAATTAAAATCATATATTGAAGTTATTTAATCAATGTTTTGCCATAGTTATGTTACACATTTTTTCTCTCCTTTCCAACCTGAGAGAAAGTCACCATGGATAGCACACTTTCATAACAATAAAATAATTTGTTTCCATTCTTTTAGAAAAAATAAAATGCAAAATTTTTGTTAAGCATAATTCTGTGTAATTTTTATCTCCATTTAATAGTATTTCATCATTTATTGATATTAGCATCAATTAATGTTTTACTTAAAACATTGGCAGTCAGGTAGGGACCATGAGTTGCTAAGGAACCAGCAGTCATGGATATTTAAGATTTGTTCCTTAGCCTCTGCCAACTTCTTTAACAACAGGAATAAAGACTTTCAATTACATTTATTCCTTCTATATTTTATGCCTTATTCATGTTGATTTCATTGTCCAAACTATATAATATTACTTCTGTGTGATCTGAAAACATTGATAATAGGACAGAAAAAATAAGTGAGAATTTTTATCTTATGTTTAGATGTTTTGGTCAATACTAGTTACTCATTGATCCATTTCTTAATTGCAATATTTCCAGACCAAACCCAAATATGAAATTTTTAATTGTATATCTTTGTAATTGTAAAAATAAAAAATTTAAAAAAATATTTCCAATAAGTAAATCCTTAGTCTAATTTCTTCATATATTATGCTGTGCTTTATGTTTGACTTTGACTAATTTTCACTGATATCTATCAATATTTCCATTTTGACATGCTGCATTTAGATTTAAAATCTAAATGCTGATATGAATTTGAACAATTCATATCAGCATTTAGATTTTTTGGAAATTATTCTGCTTTGATTCTTTGCTCCTTTGTTTGATGGAAACTTACATTAATTTTTTGGCAAATTATGATTATCATTGTATTAAGTATTTATTTGACTATTTTATCTCACTATATTGCTTTATAGAATTGATATGACTTTTGTAATTGCAAAAAAAATTCTTAAATATTTATCCATGTTATTATTATTATTTTCTCTTTACATTTCAACTTGGAAATTACATCAATTTATTTCCTGGCATGCTTCAATTTGGAAATTTTATCAATTTATTTCCTGGCATGCTGAATACTTCCTGAGACCTGGCCATTGCATTGTTGAGTATATCAGTTTGCATTTTAATATTTATACTGTTTTTAGTTAAATTTTATTTTTTTTTTTTAAGTATTTTACTATACCACTGTGAGATATACAATTACAAAGATATACAATTGAAAAGTTTCTATTCGGGTTTTGGTCATACAGTGTTCCAGCACCCATCCCTGGACCAGTGCCCATCTCCCACCACCAACTACCCGGTTCCCTCCCCCTCCCCCAGCCCACCTCCATGGCAGGTTCATTATTTCTTTCCTTTTCTCTCTAGTTCTCTTTTCCTTCTCTTCCAGACTATGGATTACAGAACATACACTAAAGGGGTGTCATGTGTATCTTCTTGCCTGTATTTAATGCTCAGTTCTAGGTTGGTATTAGTACCCTCGACAATTGTTAGCACACTTCCATTTTCTGTCTTACCTAGCTTCTGACTCCCACATGTTTGTGATAATTCCCCCTTGATAAGACCTCCTGATACAAGGTCATGTTTCACTTGACCTTTGATATTGGTATCATAATATGTACATATATATTTATGTAATGCAAATAAATGCAGTCATTCTGTATCTGTCTCTCTCCCTTCTGGCTAATTTCACTCAACATAATCTTCTCCATGTCCATCCATTTATAGGCAAATTTTATGACTTCATTTTTCCTAACAGCTGCATAGTATTCCATTGTGTAGATGTACCAAGGCTTCTTTATCCAGTCATCGATTCTAGGGCACTCTGGTTGTTTCCAGATTCTGGCTATTGTGAATAATGCTGCTATAAACATAAAAGTAAGGATGGTGTTTCCGCTGCGTATTTTTGGCTTCCCAGAGTAGATTCCCAGGAGTGGTATGGCTGGGTCAAATGGGAGTTCAATTTCTAGTCTTTGGAGGAATGTCCATATTGTTTTCCAGAAAGGCTGTACCAGCCGGCATTCCCAACAACAATGGATGAGTGTCCCCTTTTCCCCACATCCACGCCAGCACTTGTTGTTCTTGCTCTTTTGAAAATGTGCCAGTCTCTGTGGTGTAAAGTGATATCTCATTGTTGTTTTGATCTGCATCTCTCTGATGACTAATGATGATGAGCATTTTTTCATATGTTTTTTGGCCATTCGAATTTCTTCCTTGTTGAAGTTTCTGTTCATTTCTTCTCCCCATTTTTTGACGGGATTGTTTGTTTTCTTCCTGTAAAGTTCTACCAGTGCCTGATATATCCTGGATATTAACCCCTTATCAGATGGGTATTGGGTGAATATTCTTTCCCATTCTGTGGACTGCCTTTGTATTTTAGTCATTGTTTCTTTTGAGGTGCAGAAGCTTTTTAGTTTTATATAGTCCCATATGTTTATCTTTTATTCTAGTTGCTTTGTTAGTGATGTTTCACCTTTGAAGATACCTTTAGTTTCAATGTCGTGGAGGGTTTTTCATATATTTTATTCAATGTACTTTATGAATTCAAGTCTGATATTGAGATATTTAATCCATTTTGATCTGATTTTTATGCATGGTGTAAGACACAGGTCCAAATTCATTTTTTTATATGTCGCTGCCCAGTTTTCCCAACATCACTTGTTGAAGAGGCCTTTTTATTCCATTTTTGACTCTTTGCACCTTTATCAAAGATTAAGTGATCATGTGATTGAGGTTGGGTGTCAGGATACTCAATTCTATTCCATAGGTCCACAGGTCTGTTTCTATTCCAATACCATGCTGCTTTAATTACTACTGCCTTGTAGTACAGTTTGAAGTTGGGAAAGGTGATGCCTCCCATCTTCTTTTTCCCGAGGATTGTTTTAGCTTTCTTTGGGGGTTTATTGTTTCATACAAATTTCAGGAGTGTTTGGTCAATTTCTTTGAAAAATGTCATGGATATCCTTATAGGGACTGCATTGAATCTGTACAGAGCTCTAGGGAGTATTACCATTTTGACAATGTAGATTCTCCCCATCCATGAGCAGGGAATATGTTTCCATTTCATTGTTTCCTCTTTTATGTCTTGGAGCAGTGTCTTGTAGTTTTCTTTGTACAGGTCCTTTACTCACTTGGTTAAACTGATTCCTAGGTATTTGATTTTCTGTGGCACAATTGTGAACGGAATCGTTTCCTTAATATCCTTTTCTTCTCTTTCGTTATATATATATAGGTAAGCCACCGACTTTTGGGTGTTGATTTTGCATCCTGCCACTCTACTATATGTGTCTATTGTTTCTAGGAGTTTTTTGGTAGAGAGTTTAGGGTTCTCTAGGTATAATGTCATGTAATCTACGAATAATGATAGCTTGACTTCTTCCATTCCTATCTGGATGCCCTTGATGTCCTTTTTCTTCTCTGATTGCTATGACAAGTACTTCGAGTACTATATTGAATAAAAAGAGGTGAGAGTGGGCAACCTTATCTTGTTCCTGATCTAAGGGGGAAGTCTTTCAATTTTTCCCCATTGTGAATGATGCTCACTGTGGGCTTTTGGTAGATGGCTGTAACTATCTTGAGGAAAGTCCTTTCAATTCCCATTTTCTGGAGGGTTTTAATCATTAATGGGTGCTGGATCTTGTCAAATGCTTTCTCTGCGTCTATTGATAGGATCATATATTTTTTTTCTCTTATTGATATGATGTATTATGTTGTTTGACTTGTGAATGTTGAACCATCCTTGCATTCCTGGGTTGAATCCTACTTGGTCATTATGTATAATCTTGATGAGTCTTGACGTTTTAGTCTTTTATCTTCATTTTTTCTGGAATTTCAATCTATTTGTTTATATTGCTCATTTCTCCTTGCATGCTGCCCTAATTTTTACACAGATCTCTTAGCATATAAACTATTGCTCTTGATATTACAAAATGTCTAATATTGAATCTAGTTATATGATATTCTTTGCCCTCACATCACTTTTTTGTTTTTTCTATGCTAATTTAATTTTTTGTCATTTATCACAATTTGTTATTTTGAGGGAATGGCTAGTATTTCAGTTTATCTAGTAATAGGAACTGAGGCAAACTATTGACCATATTCCGTGTTAGTTTCTACAACTATAACTAAAACTTCAATTTACATTTTGTTCTTTTGAGAAACTCTTTTTCTCTCCACTAGAAACTTCTTCCTAAATTTGATCTGAGCTTGTAGTTCTTTTATCTGCAGTCTTCAGTTATTTATTGTAGCCCTACTGGTGTTATGAGAGAGGTAAAGAAAAGAATGAGTTTTGTAGTTCTTATAAAAATCAGAGTCCTATCTCCTAAGTATGTGATAAAGGAATTTTAGAGGGTCTACACTTAAGGGTGTTGTGGGTTTTTTTACTATAATAGTTACATTTTGAAGAGCAGAAGAGCAAAACGTAACTATTATAGTAAAAAAAAAGCAACACCCTTAAGTGTCAGGAGTTATTCCTGGCAGTACCCAGTGAACCATTTGGGGTCATGGGTTTCAATCCTGGGTTAGGCACATGCAAGGTCAAAGACTTTCTTTTTGTATTATAACCCCTCCATAATGCTCATTTTACAAATACAGAATGACTGCTTTATTTGCATGATATAAATATGTATGTATATATGAGGAATGGTGGGTTCTAGCCCTGGCCAGCCACCCCAGCAGAGCCTCTCAAGAAGCCAGGCGACACCCTCACCACATGAGGGCCGCCATTTTCCACATCTGGACCTCTCATCAGAACTCCACCCAGCAGAAGAGCCTATCACAGCCCAGCTCACCGACCCACCCTGCAGCAGTCTTTTTCAAGTCCAGCCCAGGTATGCTGATCCAGAGACTCACAGACATGGGGCAGAGCTGCTACCGGCTCTCCCTGTGCCCAGCCTCTCACAAGGCACTCGGGAGGGATGGCAGTTTTGAGCCCTGGCCTGCCACCCCAGAAGAGTCTCGCAAGAAGCCAGATGACCCCCCACCCCATGAGGGCCGCCATTTTCCACATCTGGACTTCTCTCTCATCAGAACTCCACCCAGCAGAAGAGCCTTGGCCACATGGTTCATCAATAAATGCTGGAGAGCAGAGGTGATTACAAGAATATGCCACCCTCACAGCAAAGCCTAGCAAGCTACCCCTGTCATATTTGATATTCCAAATACCAGTAATAAAATTATAGACCTCATTCTCATGACCTGATGGAATGGTTTGAGACTCTTTATGTTCCTGGAGCAAGCAGATGCCCTTGGGCTCTACTAGCATTAGACAGGACATATGGAGATGTTACTGTTGCCCGCTCAAGCAAATAGATGATGAACAGGAAGACAGTGATATAGCGATACAGTTACATTTTGACCAAGTAGCTCTTTTCAGGATATTAAAGACCAGAAAGCTCTATGTATATTTTATTTCAAAGTGTGCATTTAAAAATGCCTCACATCTTGTAACAAGTAAGAAGGCAATTCTTCATCAGGAGTGCCTGAAAGAACTGCTAAAATTCGGGGCCAGCGCGATAGTCCAGTGTGTAGGGTGTTTGCCTTACTCATGGCCGACCTGGATTCGATATCTGGCATCCCATATGTTCTCCTGAGCACCGCCAGGAGTAATTCCTGAGTACAGAGCATAGAGTAACCTCTGAGCTTTCCTTAGCACCACCACAAATAATTCCTGAGTGCAGAGCCAGGAGTAACCCTTGAGCATTGATTGCAAATGTGACCCAAAAGAATAAAAAAGAACTGCTAAAATTCATGAAGGCATAGTTTACAGAAGTGTGTGCTCCTCAAAACATACCCTCCACACTGTTAGTTTTAACTCTTAAACTACTATAAGCCTAGCAGCCAGCAATTTGTAACTCGCTATTTAAATGATCCTACCAACACCAGTAATCAGTGTGACTACTGTTTTTGTATAATGCATAGCAAATTTTTCAATGTCTTTCTTCTTAATAATCAGATATAATGTTCTATGTGTCCTAAATCATCTTAAATATATAGGAAGAGGTAGTGATTGGATGGGAATAAAACTTTCAAACTGTATATCAAAATGAAAACTAGAGGAGTATATAATATTTATATTTGATAAGTTGTAAAATGTATACTGTATTGTTTTGATGAAATTGTAGTCTTGCACAAATACAATTGCATACCCATGTGTATTTTACATTATATATTTTCTTCAATCCTCACTCTTCCTACTGACACCTAACCAGTGACACTACACAACCTAAATACAGAGGTTCATTGAGTTATCCCCATAGGCAAAAAAATATTTTTAAAATGGGACAAAAATTTAGTCATTAAAATGTGACTAAATCTTCCTTTTCCCCTTTGCAGGATTAATTTGTAAAGAAATTCTTGTGGATTTATTTTTTTGTTTGTTTTCGGGTTATACCATGTGTTGTTCAGAGCATCCTCCTGTTTTTGCACTCAAAAATCCCCCTGACAGTGCTAGGGGACCAAATGGGATGCTAGAGATCAAATCTGGGTTGGCTCCTTGTAAGACAACTGCTCTACCTGCTATACTATCTCTCTGGTCCCTATATGTGGATTTCTTGAGGCATGGTTACTCCATATCAAGCTATACATAAACTTAGGTATGATTAACATTAATGAATTAATGTGGTGCTCTCCTCCTTCTCTATTATATTCCTCATGCCCTTCATCAATGACTACCTAGTCAGCTAAAAACACAAACACACTCAGCCTCTTGATCTCTTCCCCCAGGAGAATCCCAGGACAAGAAGGAAAACAAGCTCTCGGATAGTAATATTTTCTCTTTATGTGATGTTTATATTTCTAAATGTATGGTGATAACTGTACTCCCTGAAATTAGATTTCTGCAATTAGCACCTTAATTCGCCTTGCTTTGAAGTGTGGATCTTGAAATTATCACCTACCAGATGCAGAATTTCTGGATTATATTGAAGAATAAAGATAAAAACATATGGGGTATAACAAAAAAAATATGGGGAAAAGTATGAGACAGCTATGTGGGGAAAGTTTTTTTTATCAAAGATAATTTTTAAATATGTCCCCATACTTTATATTAGGAAAAATATAATTCTGTTATATTAAATATGGATTTGTTTATTTAGTTGTAGTTGTTTTGAGGTCACATCCAGAGGTGCTCAGGTATTACTGCTGACTGTGTGCTTAGGGATCACTTCTGAAGGGGGTTCGGGAGGTCAATTGGTGTTGGAGAGTGCTGGGCTCCCTGCCAAAATCCAGGAGCAGGGTCTGCTCCCTGAAATGACCCAGGGGATCAGTGGGGTCCCTTCTGACCCAGGGGATCAGTGGCCTGCAGACCGAGAAAGACACGAGAATCCAGCAAAATTTCAAATAGCACACTTGTTCTGGCATATAATCCAGAAATAGGAAAACCCAGACTTTAGGTTCCTAACTGGGCCCCGCCATGTGTAGATTTAGAATCCTAGGTCAAAACGGCTGCTACCATGTGCTAAGGCCCAACAGGGAAGAGAATGGAGAAGAGGAGAGTGGAGGGAGAAAGTGAAAAGGCAAAGGCTTCAAAGGCAAAAAAGGCCCTGGAAGAAAGCAGGTCACAGCTTTTATAACTTTTTTTTTTTTTTTTTTGCTTTTACGGGTCACACCATGAGCAGGGAATGTGCTTCCATTTCCTTGTTTCCTCTTATATTTCTTGAAGTAATGTTTTGTAGTTCTCTTTGTAGAGGTCCTTTACATTCTTTGTTAAACTTATTCCTAGGTATTTAATTTTCTGTGGTATAATTGTGAATGGGGTCATTTTCTTTTATGTCTCTTTCCTCTCTTTCATTATTTGTATATAGGAAAACCACTGATTTTGGGGTGTTGATTTTGTACCCTGATACTCTACTATAAGTATCTATTGTTTCTAGGAGTTTTTTGGTGTATAGTTTAGGGTTCTCTAGGTATAATATCATATCATCTACGAATAGTGATAACTTGACTTCTTCCTTGCCTATCTGGATGCCCTTAATGTCCTTTTCTTCTCTAATTGCTATGGCCAGTACTTATAGTACTATATTGAATAAAAGAGATGAGAGGGGGCATCCTTGTCTTGTCCCTGATCTTAGGGGAAGGTTTACAATATTTTCTGTTGAGAATGATGCTCGCTGTGGGCTTTTGGTAGATGGCTGTAACTATCTTGAGGAAGGTTCCTTCAATTCCCATTTTTTGGAGGATTTTAATCATGAACTGGTGCTGGATCTTGTCAAATGCTTTATCTGTGTCTATTGATAGGATCATGTGGTTTTTATTTTTCTCTTATTGATATGATGTATTATGTTGATTGACGTGTGAATGTTGAACCATCCTTGCATTCCCAGGATGAATCCTACTTGGTGTGATGTATAATCTTTTTGATGAGTCTTTGGATTCCGTTTGCTAGTATTTTGTTGAAGATCTTAGCATCTGTGTTCATCAGGGAGATCGGTCTATAGTTTTCTTTCTTTGTGTTATCTCTCCCTGCTTTGGGGATCAGAGTGATATGTGCCTCAGAGGAAGCTGTTTGGGAGTATTTCTGTTTCTTCTATTTCCTGAAAGACTTTGACAAGGAGGACTGGCAGTAGGTTCTCCTTAAAGGTTTGGTAGAATTCACTAGTAAACCCATTTGGGGGGGGGGGGGGGTTGGTGGGGGGGTGGGGGGGGGGGGGGTGGTTGGGAGGTAAAAAAAAAAAAAAAAAACCCATTTGGACCTGGGCTTTTGTGTTTCAAATTGTGCCAAAGGTTCATCCATGATTAATAATCTAAATATTAAATAAAGGAAAGTGGATTGTGGCAGTACATTTAAGATGATAAAAAGGCACCTACATTTTATATTCAAAATAAATTGAGTTTTCCCTATACATTTCTAAATAATTTATTGCTCAGGTGCAGGGGTGAAATTACCTTACCATTTAACATCTTCTCAATCTCAGGAAACTTATATAATACTTGTGTGTAAAGAAATACATGCAAGATCTTATGTGATATGAATGGCAAACCCATGGCAAAACCTTATTTTGAGATGTTTTCCCAGTATTAAGGTGTTTCAGAATTTTGTATATCATTTAGCAATCCAGTGTTTACCTTACACAAGTAAGACCAGGTTAGATCCTTGATGTCTCAAGCAAATTTAGAAACAAACCAAAATATTATATAGGTATCCTCATTTATTTATTTATATATTCAAACAATACAAAAAAAAGAAATTTATTTCTGATAATTTTCCTAAATGTATGTTATTTACATTCTTTAAGATATGAGACCATTGGGTCTCAATTTCTAAGTTCCCCAAACCAAGAGAAACTTACAACAAAAATATATTCTGAACATTTTAACAAAGTTGTTTGAAGAGAAAAATACTATGAAATAGCAAAGACATGAAATAAAAATTTACTTTTCAGCAGGGTATGTAGCTCAAAAGACTGAGCATGTATTTTGCATGCAGGAACATTAGCTTCTGTCCCAGAACTTCATGGTTCAACCACTGCTTCTCTGAAAGTAGCTCATCAGCACCTCGAGCTGTTCCATACTCTCTACCACCACTGCCGCACCCTCAAAAAAAAGAAATAAAAGAAACTATTTGCCTTTTAAGATAATTAGTGGCAAAAGAAATAGAAAACACAAAGCTCATTTATTAAAAAAAATTAAAATGTAGACATAACACAGCAATTACAAACAATAGAACCCAATCATGTGACATCATATTGTCAAAACTAATTCATATTAATAAAAATATATAGCATTTGATGGGAGCAAGAGGAGAACTGGGTAGGAGGCATTTACTCTAATAGGGTAAGAGGACACCTTCCTAGGTATATGGTGCTATAGTGGGAGGCGGCATCAGCTAAAGTCACTAGGGAATAAAAAGACAAGATGACAATAGACTAACTTTATCACCAGAAGCTCAAGTTCAAACTATCAATAGATTTTGATTTGCTTAAGACCTGACTCTTACCTTGCAGTTGGGAATCTTCTTGGTATGTTCTCTGATGACTTCTGCTCTGCATTCAAGGTATATCTCCATCTATTTATAAAGACCTCAAGGCTTCTATATTAGAACCCGACCCTTAGGATTTCATATAATCTTTTATCTCTTTTCTCATATGTCCTTTTCCCACATACAGTCTCATAGGGAAGAAGGCTTAAATCTTTGAATTGGATAATGATAAGGCATAATGATTATTTTTATAATAGGGAACAGGTATCATCGCTAAAAATCTTAACAGAAGATCTCCCAGAATGACTTGGAATACCCTCAACCTTTTCCAAGTCTTCAAAATAAAAAGAATAAAGAGATCCTATTTATGCACAAATACTAACAAATGGCATTAGATACATATATTAATATTGTAGCTTGAGCATACTTTTATCCACTAATGTGCATGTGTTATTCTTGGCTAATCACATTACACAGGAGACTATAAGGCTTAGAGATCACACACATTTACATACACTGAGTTACACAGAACTGCCTGCAGTAATATAATTCTAAATATGATTTACAGATATCAGAATCTCTATAAGATCAACGCAAATCGGTTATAATAATTTTGAGTTTATAGATTATATGGTATGCACAATATTTCCCATGAAGAAAAATGATCTATAAAATGATCTATAAAATGACCTATAAAATAGTCCTCCAGTTTTCTTTACACACAGTGTACCTTGTGCATGAGCACATGCATAGACCATTGAAGAATATTACATAATGATGAGCTCTTGTCAATTCTAATGATAAGTTAACAAAGTATTCTATTCTGTCACCATCCCCCAATCATTGTAAGACATTATAGCAGGCCAATGAATCCAGTTGCTACAAAATTTTTTGTTTTTAATGAAAACCGATAGCATTTACAGAAATTGTTCATTTATTTCTATAAAAATATTATTAACACCTTCTTGATCATTTATATTAGAAGATATTCCATTTCATAGCAAGGAAGATTCTTCATCAATTCCCAAAATAAGTGTTGCCTATTAAAATGCTTTGTAGGCTTGGGAGATAATTGAAAAGTGAGTCAATGCTTTGCATACAGCATCCCTTGAGGTCTATAATACAAATCACATGATGGTCTGAGACATTACCAGACAACAGCCTAGTATCACTGTCTTCACTGTATCACTGTCTTCCCGTTGTTCATCGATTTGTTTGGGAGAGCAACAGTAACATCTCCATATATCCAGTCGCCAGCAAGTGTAGCTTAAGAGCATCTGCTTCTCCAGGGACAGGAAGAGCCTCAAACCATTCTTCAGGTCATAGAATTGAGGTCCATAACTGTTTGCTGGTTTTTGACATATCAAATAAAACACGGGTAGCTTGCCAGGCTCTGCAGTGGTAAAATAGTAGAAAACAAAAATACCACAGCCTCTGTATAGAGAGTACCACCACACAGCACCTGGAGCCACAGCAGTCCTCATAGGGGCAGCATATATGATATGTTGGATAGTCCTTCAAAATATCAGCAATGCTTTTTGGCCTCTGTGCACTTTCGGGAGCAGCCCTAGAAGCAGCGTTGCCACCGTTCCAGACAGTAGACTCATGGCTCCAGGTCCTGGGGGTCAGGCCTCGGGGAGCCGGGCCAGACTCTGGGATCAATCCTGGGAGGGCGTTGGGGCGCGGTGAGCGGGGCCAGGCACGCGCATCCTCGCTGCTCCCAACAGCCTAGTACCCACACCAAAATGATGATTTGTATGTTATTTTAATTACTTTAAATTTTCTAAATGCTGTTTATGCTCTTATTTACCACAGATAGAAGATCTATTTCTAGAACACTGTAAAATTTCCACAGTAGCTATATATGACTAGTAAAAGATGTAGAGAAATTTGTTGTACCAGTGATACAGTTCAGTGTTGAAGTATTTGTATGACCTGTGTCAGGCCCTACTTTAAATTCCAAGTAGCAGGTATACACACAAAGAGTACAAAACTGATATTTGTTACAATTAATTCTAAACTAAATTGTAAGATGAAATCATTAAAAGGTAACATATTTTATTTGGGGAAAAATGGTTAGCCATGACAAAGAGGAACCCAGGTGAGCATATTATGCTGAATAAGAACTGAAATATTTACTTTTCATCAAACACAATAAATGTTTGATGAACATTAAAAGTGTTCACTGCAGGCATATCTAAAATCAATGGAATATTTACATTAATTTCCATGTGTGGTATATTAATTAGCTATAGGTATTTAATAACTATTTAGAAATTAGCAAAAACATATTCCTTTGATTCACAATTTGTCACTATGTCTTTAAAAACTGAATGGTATTAAATTAATTTCCTGCAGTAAAGAAGATGAATACATCATTGTTGAAGAAAAAAAAGAAAAATTTAAAATATGCTACATATGAAGGAAAGGTGCTCTTATGTGCCTTTCTTCAGATATATGATGAAGAAAATTGCCAAATTTTATGAGTATGGATTGTAAACAGTAGTTGTGAACTGGTAATGCATGTGAATAAGAATAAATTCACAGTTACTTGAAGTAATTGCTAGTCTTTCAGGTTGTAAGGCTGAAATAATGTTTAACTGTATACAAAATGCTCATTTTAAAAACCAACTAATGTTATATGGAGTTTATAGAGAGCTAAACAATCAGACGAGAAGATAATGAAACTCAAGATAATTTTAATTAACAGTGTTGTTTGTTATTTGAAGCATAGACCTGAACTCAGTATGCTACCCTCACCACCCATACAACAACAAAAAATATATTTAGAGTTCTGGAGTACAGATCTCCCATCTCAAAAGAAAAACATATTTTTAAAACAGAAACTGTAAGAAAATTATG
The DNA here is from genome assembly GCA_021461705.1 of Cryptotis parvus. NCBI lineage: Eukaryota > Metazoa > Chordata > Mammalia > Eulipotyphla > Soricidae > Cryptotis > Cryptotis parvus. The sequence goes on along the minus strand of JAJIBD010022836.1, from coordinate 46,828 downwards.
GATAAAATGCTTAACAAAGAAACAAAGCAATTTTCCATGAAAGTCATATACCTCTTTTATTCAAATAGAACTCCATTAATGATCCTATAAAAGAATTTCTTTTCTAAAATAAAGTTGACCTTATAACCACTCAACCTTTGTTAGCTACCCAATAATATGGAAATGAACATTAAATGCATCCCTTATATCTTTACTTATTTATATTTTCTTCCAGTTTTTTTTTAACTTTAAACAGATGAATTTAAATTGTTATACAATTAAAGCTATTTTATTTGCAAGTTTTGAAACATTATTTCCCAGGCAAGTATTATTTTTTTAAATGTGCAACTCTTCTGGAGAGAATTAAAAGATTCATAAAACATTAGATTTATTATTGCTAGTATGGGAGTTTTTAAATTTAAGCACCATCAATAGAGGATCTGTGCTCTGAGATTATGGCCATCACATTAATTTTATTACTGATAAAAGACCATTTTTGTGTTTTGTTCTTCTATTTTATTTAGTCTTCTTTAAGATATGTGCAAATTTTGATGCTCATGATATAGAATACTTTTCAAACTTTCAAGAGAAACACATTCCTTTTTTTAAATAAAAAAGTATGGTCTTATATGAGATGCAATCAAATTTGTTTGTAATGAAAATATAATTGCTTTAAGTTTCTTACTAGAGACAGAAATTGCAATAGGGGTATGCTTCAATTTGAAACTTGTATTGAGTTTCTCATAAATGCAAGCTTTCTGATTTTACTATGAAAGTATAAAGCAGTATAAAGAATGAAAAAGAAGCTGGTGAGTTAGAACTTTCAGGTCACACTGAACTTGTATTTTAGCCAAAAAAGTGTAACTGAAGGCATTAGAACTAATAACTTATCCTGAGGGAAATTAATAAATTATTTTTCCATTCTGTATTTTGATGTAATATATTAGATTTCTCCCTTTGCCAGCCTTGCTGTGAAAATAATTATTTGTGTAAGAATTTTAATATTGCCTTAAAATTACACTTCAAATTGGAGCGCTATTTATAAAACAGAGGATTTGAGTTACATTGATTTGACAGATTTTCCTATAATCAAAAAAGTTGCATGCAAAATTAAATTTACTTATCAATTTAAAATTTATTTTTGTTTGGTATAAGGCCCCACCAGCTGAACTGTTAATCAATTCCAGATTCTGGCATACAAAATATGAAGTAACTTTGATTTCTCTCCCGGACCTCGAAATAATAGATTTTACTTCAGAAAAAAAATCAAGACAAATTTTCTCATGCTGTTTAGGAATAAACCCTTTCACTTATTTTAAATTCAATTATTTAAACGTGAATGCCTCTAAGTCAAGACCAAAAGTTATTTTCTTTTAACATTTTAATGGGCTGTCAGACTGCATTAACAATGCTAACCTACCCCTTGGGTTCTTCTCTGTTTTATCAACCAAACAATTTGATATCAGATTAGTGGAAGGAAAAGGCCAACTATACATGGAGAATTTCTCTGATGACAAATTATAAAGTAAATAGGACAGACACGGGATAGAAGGGTGTCTCATGTAATAAGGATGGATAGATTCATAGGAAAAAAACCTTGCTTCTGATTAGATGCTTAAAATAATTTATAGTGAGTATATCTATTTTTTTTTTAAGGTGGTCTCTGGAGACATCACTAAAAGTACACATTTAAGTAACAGTAGCAGTTTTACCTTAGACTCTTAGGACCTCCTTTCTTTTCTTAGGACCTCTTTCATTTCCCTTTTTTTTCCCCTCCTGAGAAACAAAGGAGGCATTTCAGATAGAGAAAAGACCACTATGACAAAGAAAGTAGGAAATTATCACTCTGGATAAGAACTATGTGCTGAAAACAGGTAAAGGAACAAATAACTTCTTACTCTCTGTTGAAAACCATATGCCCAGAGGGAGAGAAGGAGATGGGGTAGTTCCTGCCACAGAGTCAGCTGGGGTGAGGGTGTTGGGGGTGGAGGGAGGAGCAGAGGACATTGGTGGTGAGAAATGTACACTGGTGGAGGATGGTTATTGGGACACTGTATGCCTGAAATTCTGCATAAACAGCTCTGTAACTGTGTTTATAATGGTAATAAGAAATATAAATAAAGAACTTTTTTTTGCTTTTTTGGGTCACACCTGGCATTGCTCAGGGATTAGTTCTGGCTCTGCACTCAGGAATTGCTCCTGGAAGTGCTCAGGGGACTATATGGGATTCCGGGGATCAAATCTGGGTCTGGCCGCATGCAAGGCAAATGCCCTACCCACTGTACTATTGCTCTGGACCCTAAATAAATAACTTTTTACTTCAAAAAATTTAAAATAAGCAAAACTATAAAATAAAGAAAGCTTTCTTTGACACATTAAGCACATGGAATAACAATTCTGCTTTTCAGTCTTAAAACTTCAACTATATTTTATATGCTAAGTCCATATATTTCTTTTTTTTTTTTTTTTGGTCACACCTAGCGATGCCCAGGAGTTACTCCTGGCTTTTCACTCAGGAATTACTCCTGGCGGTGCTCGGGGACCATATGGGATGCTGGGGATCGAACCCAGGTAGGCTGCGTGCAAGGCAAACACCCTACCTGCAGTGCTATTGTTCCAAGCCCATATGTTTCGATATAAAAAACAAATATCTACTACATCCACTCATTGTCAGATCATTCAAAGTCCTCCCTCTAGATCCAGTAACAAGTTTTACAGTGACTATGCTAATCAGGGACAATTTATCTATCTTGACATTATGTAGACAACCATAACAGAACATTATGCAACATGACAGCATTGCATTGTCACACAAAGGTGGAATATATTATAAAACTGCTTCTGTACTTATTTACCACAAAAATTATTTTAGGTTATTTATAATAAAAGTATGAAAGGCACATATATTATATTTGATAATATCTGACTATTATTTTTATCTTACATGCCACATGTATATTTATGTATGGACATAAACATGTATATATAAATGCATACATTATTTTTGTTTGGAGGTATCAGGGATCTCTCCCAAGGCCTCACACAGTCAAGGAAAGTGTTCCAGCCTCACTCAGCTATTTCGTGATCCTCACTTAAATAGTGATTTTAAAAAGCTGAGACCTTTTTGTTCATTTATAAATAACTGATTGAATTGAGTAAATAACTTTCATAAAGTTGTTTCATCATTTTGATCCATATGCACATATATATATGTAATATATGTATATATATGTATATGTATATATAGTCTGTTACACTTTCTAAGTGATTTAGAAATCAGAAAACAGGAGCCGGAGCGATAGCCCAGCGGGTAAGGAGTTTGCCTTGCATGCGGCCAGCCCATGCCGTCCCGGGTTCGATCCCTGGCATCCCATATGGTCCCCTGAACACCGCCAGGAGTAATTCCTGAGTGTAGAGCCAGGACCTGAGCATGGCCGGATGTGACCCAAAAAGAAAAGCAAAAGAAAAAAAAGAAATCAGAAAGCAAAGACTACTTCATCCTACTGTTTTGAAGTATATGTTGTTGGCAGAAGGTAGATCTAAGAATATGCGAAGGAAGGTCTGATGGATACTGCCTGTTAACACGGGACTTCTGGCAGACTAACTCTATTGAGAGACAGTCTGCCAGAAGTTCCTGTGTATCTGTTAACAGGCAGTATCCATCAGATATTCCTTCACATATCCTTAGATCTACCTTCTGCCAACAATATGTGGTGGTAGAAATCTAGGTTCTTGTTTGTCAAGGACTGACATATTCTGCTCCCTCACCTTTTTCTCTTTCTTTCCTCTTTTGTCTCTTTCTCTTTCTCCCTTTCCCCCAATATATATATTTTATATCTATGTTCATACTGTTTTCCCAAAAAGGCTGGACCAGTCGACATTCCCACCAACAATGGATGAGAGTCCCTTTCTCTCTGCACCTACTTTATTAATATTTGATCTTGTACTTTTGGATGTGTACCATCTCTGTGGAGTGAGATAATATCTCATTGTCTTGATTAGCATCTACTTAATAAGTATGATGAAGAGCACTTTTCATATGCCTTTAGCCATTCAAATTTCTTCTTTGATTAAATTTCTCTTCATTTCTTCTGCCATTTTCTTAATGGAGCTATATGTTTTTTCTTGTAAAGTTCTACCTGTGTTTTGTATATCTCTGATATTAACTCCTTATAAGATGGCTATTGAGTAAGTATACTTTCCCATCTGTGGGCTGTGTTTGTATCTTGCTCACTATTTCTTTTGAAGAGCAGAAGCTTTTCAATTTCACATAATTCCATTTGTTTATCTTTGCTTCCATTTTCTTTGTTAGTGATATTTTATCTTTGAAGATCTCGGTAGCTTCAATGGTGTACTGGGTTTTGCCTTTGAAGTTATGCATCAGTCCTTCAAATATGAGTGAGAGTCAAGCTGGGTAAGGGTTCTTGGTGAGGCCTTAATTTCATTGAATTTTTTCACTATATTTCACCACCGGCTTCGAGCTTGGAGTGTTTCATCTGATAGGTCTACTGTAAATCTAAGGTATGCTCATTTTATGAAATTTCTTTTCTTTCTTTGATCTTGCCACTTGCAGGATTGTGTTTCTATCTCTGGAATCTATCATTTGACTAGACTACATCTCAGGTTCTTTTTTACTAGAGTCTCTTTTAGCTGGTACCCTTTTGGTCTTCTTGGTTCTGGATGCCTGCATTTTAGCTTTGGGAATTTTTCATAAATGCTGTCTTTAACTGTTCCTACCTCCTTGGAGTTGCCTCCTACCCTCTGAGACACTGATGATTTTTACAATGTTCCTCTTGAATTCATCTTCACATTATCTAACCTGGTGCTCATTCTTATTTGGTCTTTTCCAACTTCTGTATTTGCCTGATTGTATTCTGCTGCACATCCTCATTCTCACTGATTCTGTTTTCAGCTGCTGTCTTTCTACTATTGAGGGCATCCATTGTATTTATTTTTCATTTCATCTACTGAGTTTTTAATTGATGACATTTATGTTTGTAGTTTTCTTATTTCTGATGTTATTTCCTCCTGTATTTTATTGGCTGCCAACTGTTGTACTGTTTCTTTCATATCCTTCTGTATTTTATTGAATATACTTTCCATTGTTTCTTTGAGTTCATTGAAAATCCTCACAATTTCGTCTCTGAATTCTCTATCAGAGAGATTATGCATGAGGTTCTTCATTATTGTGGCTTCAGGACTGTTTTCTTTATTCACATTTTTAGGTGTATATCTGAATTTTTTTCCCATGATGCCCTGGTAGTCTGGAGATGGATCTCTCTGGAGTGCTGTTCTCTGCCAGGTAGGTCTCTGGAGATGATCAGTAAGTGGTGGCCTCCTGCTTCTTCTTCAAGAATGTAATCTTTCTCCTTGGTGCTTAACCTTGGGAAGGTACTAATTTTTTTTTGTGCCATAATTTTTTTATGTGCTTTTCAGGTTTGTTTTATTGTCAATGTGGTCCAGGGAGTTAGGCTGCCATTGTGAGAGTCTGGTAAAGTAGTCCAAAATGTTGGTTCATGTCCAACATTTTGGACTACTTTAGTATGGCAGTGCATACTAATGTTTAGAACATCCTGAGAAATATCAAAATAACTTGTCTGTTATTTAACAGAAGGGTAGGAGGCAACCCCCAAGGAGGTAGGAACAGTTAAAGACAGCATTTATGAAAAATTCCGAAAGCTAAAAGATACAGGTATCCAGATCCAAGAAGACCAAAAGGGTACCAGCTAAAAGAGACTCTAGTAAAAAGAATCTGAGATGTAGTCTAGTCAAATGATAGATGCCAGAGATAGAAACACAATCCTGCAAGTGGCAAGATCAAAGAAAGAAAAAGAAATTTTATATAAAGGAGCATACCATAGATTTACAGTAGACCTATAAACACAACTTGAGTTGTGTTTCTTCTCGAGTTATGTTTTTCTTTGAATTTAATATTGCATACTATTACACTAATAGTGGCTTTACAATCTAAAACTTCCCCTTATTGGGGTCTTGCTTTGGTCTGTGTGCTTGAGAGCTTGACCCCAGCTAGCTGACTTAAATAAACTCTGCTTTCATTTTGGAAAAAAAAAAGTTGGTTCAGTGGAACACGGAAGGGGGATTAATGGCAGCTCGGGGAGGCATCCCACCAGTGTCAGAGCATCTCACGGTTGGGGCCATGAGTTTGTGAAGCTTCCCAGGTTAGGTCACTGAAAGTACCTTATACCAATTCCCTGGCTATTCAGAACCGTATTTCCCATATTTTATCTCTAGTGCTTATTCCCTACCTGGCTGGGCCAGATCTCTTGCCGTCCTTCCCCAGGGATGTTTCTGTACCAGTGGACTTCAGCTGTCTACAGCTGCTGTCATTCTGCTATTGAGGGCACCCAATACATTTTTTTGCTTGTAGTTTATTTTTAATTTCTGCTGTCATTTCCTCCCGTATTTTATTGGTTACCCATTCCACTGATTCTTTCATGTTCTCCTGCATTTTATTGGATACCTATTCCACTGTTTCTTTGGGTTCATTAAACATCCTTACCAATACTTCTCTTAATTCTTTGTCAGAGAGATTGTGCATGTGGGTATTCCTTATCAAGGTTTCAGGGATTTTGTTCTTCATCCACTCTTTGTGATGGGGATCTACATTCTTTCCCCATGATGCTGTGGTAGCCTAGAGGTGTATTCTTCTGGAGCACTGTTTCTCTCTCACTGCCACATAGGCCTCTGGAGATACTCAGTAGATGTTGATCTCCCCTTTCCATTTAGGGAGGATTAAACTGCCACTGCATAAGTGGCTGTAACCCCGGATGCCACACCCAGCAGAGTCTCAAGTAGGTACAGTTCCAAAGACCTTAGGTTCAGTCACTACTAGGTTTTGGAATTCTGGGACTTGTAGTTCCTGTTTTCCCTAGCACATTTGCAGTGTGCACTGTTCTTGCACTTTTGCAGTGACCTTGCCTGGTAACTGCTCACTTCTATCACATTTTCTTTGGCTTCACTGAGTTTCCCTTGTATTCACCTCATCCAGGACTCCACATATATCTACAGGTAGGTACAGTTCCAATGTCAAAATATGATTTTTTAAAAAGTAACTTATAACTGTTTATTTGGCAGAGCCAGGAATAACATTCAGGGCGTCACATGTGTAAGGCAAGTGGTCTATCACTAAGCTATATTTCTTGGGCATTTAAATATAAATTACTGGGGCTGGAGTGATGTCCCAGCGGATAGGGCATTTGCCTTGCACGGGGCTGGCCTGTGCCGGCCGGGTTTGATCCCTGGCATCCCATATGGTCCCCCGAGCACTGCCAGGAGTAATTCCTGAGTGCAGAGCCAGGAGAAACCCTTGAGCATTGCTTTTGGTGGGAATCTTTAGTCCATTCTTGATAGTGTGCAAAGGTTACTGCAGTCTCTGCTCAGGAATATGACCCAAAAAAGCAAAAATAAATAAATAAATATAAATTATTTATGTCTGTTTGTTTTACAATGCTAAGGATTACTGCTGGCTCTGCACTTAGAAATTACTTTTAGTGATGCTTTGAAGACCATATTGAATGCACAGATGGAATCTTTGTCATCCAATTGCAAGGCAAGTGCCCTACATACTATACTATTTCTCCAGCCCCTAAAATAAAATGTTAAATAATTGTATTTATTGATTAAATTTCATTAATTCATATCTATTAAGTAAATAACACATGCATATCCCATCCAGATCATACTATATTAGCCCAACACTTCATGAACATTTCTGTGTTTTAGTTAACTCACCCTCTGAAAAACACACCCCTTGGTCCAGATAGGTAGTACAAGGTTTTAAGTGTTCTCTTCCATGAAACTGACCTAGGTTCAATCCCCAGCACTCTATTTGGTCTCCCCACTGACTACCAAAAATATTCCTAAGCAGAGACTGAAGTAACCTTTGCACACTATCAAGAATGGACTAAAGATTCCCACCAAAAAAATTCACACGCAAACCCCCAGATGGAACCTGTGCCTATAATCTCTGCTATAGTGTACAATTTCACCTTATCCTTTTTTAATGTATCCTTTTACTTTCTCTATAATCTCTGTATCATATTTGAATCCTCTCTGATGATAAAGACAAGAACTGGTAATGTGGTAACTCACTGTGTTCTCCTATCACACAAAAGAACAAAATCTAATTCTTAATAAAGTGCTAAGACTCTTCTAAGTTTTAGGGTCCAGTTTGGCCAGTGAAAATTCCCAAGTCATGCAGATGAAAAGAATGTGAATAGTTTGATAAGATGTCTTTGTAGGACTGTAAGGATAGCTGTCTGTGCAAAACAGAACTCATTTGGGTCCTCTTTAATTCCCATATCCTCATAATTTTAATCCTGCTGGAACATTATAGTATATTAATTCCTTATTATTTCAGATACACAAGTTGTGTATTTAATTATCAGCTACTACGGTTCACTAAATGTGGGAAAATATTTTCAAAACTACATACATTAGTCAATGTTATAACCTGTTTTTAATATCTATATATCAACACACTAAAAAGTTATGTAAAACAGAAAAAGTGGGGCTATGGATATGGTTATAGGAGGTAGGAAATTTTTCTTGAATATGGTTATCTCAAATTCATTGCCTAGACCACATAGTACCCTGAAGTCAAGCTGAGAGTGATCCCTGAACAGAGTCAGGAGTAAGTTCTTAGCACTATCAAGTGTGCCCATCCATACCCCTACCCCCCAAAAGTGGTAAGAAGAACATTCATTCATGTTGAATTGTATTTCTTACAATCTTCCTTCAACATGAAGTTATTTTACAGCTGACTAAAAGTTACTTTTGAGAGGAATGGAAGAAAGGAAAGCAAATATCAGCTAAAAGGTAAATAAACCGGTCAAACTTTCTAAAGGATGTTGACTAAAACAAACCACCACTTTAAAGACAAAAAGATTTTTATTTTTAGAGTTAAGGATAAAAGTTAGTCCTGAGAATTCAGAAGGGTGTAGTGAGAGTTCTGGTCAGCAACTATTTTACCCCTCCACGAGAGAGTAGGATGCAACTTATGTGATGATATTGCCAGAGGGAGCAACTTAGGTAAAGAAGATCCAAGTGAATTTATGCTTAGCTCAAGCAATTTTCCTCAAGGACATCAGTCAGGCTACACACAATTATTTATTATTTGCCTGAACTAGAGACTTTGTGGACTCTAATACTCAGGAAAACCAAGGAACTTGAATTAAGAGTTTAGTCTCAGTTTCAATGAGGGAAAAAAATAAGAAGTCTCAACCTACATGCCAGATTTTTGTCTATCAGAAAAAGGAATTCAAGGATAAGGCAGAACATATACTGAAAACAATGGAATTGAGAGCAAAATTTTTATATGATGTTTGCACTCATGGGTTGTGAATTCTCAGGGGAGAATCATGCTCTTCAGATTTGAGGAAAGTAGTCTTATATTTGTAAACTAAGGTTTGACATATTCAAGAAATCATTGAGCTTGTGTAGTATGATCTGCATGATACAGGGGTCACACATGCACTATGTGATGATAGACTTTCTTACACATTACATGTGTCATTAGCATCTCACTATACAATGAGCGGTATTAATGTTTACGTGAGGTTCAAGGAAATGAAAAATGAACTTACTGAAAATCTTCTTTGTGTATGCACGAGTAGCTGACAAAAAATTAGTTTTTCTATATTTTCTAAATATCAGGAACAGGTAACTGGAAGATTCTTGAGAATGTCTATTTTGTGTTTTGGATATTTTCATTCTCTTTCAGGGCATTTATGTCTGGTGTCTCCCACACCACAGTGACACAGGATCAGGAGCCTAGTAACAATAGAAAATTAACTTAATATGACAAAGCGTTTGTATATTACCAGGTGCCACCTGAACATCTTTCAGAGTAGTATGCAAAAGGAAAAGATATTTTTAAGTCCAGGGGTTGTTATCTCTGGACTGATGTAATCATTGAGTGAGGAATGTGAGAACTCAGAGATAAATTTTTATCTTCAATAGTGTCTTTGTGTGTGTGTGAAGGGGGAGGCTATACATGTGGTTTTTGTTTCTTACAGAGGCAACATTATCTAGGGCTTGGGATAATTGTGGACAACAAGATGTCTATTACTTCATAGACGTTATCTTTTAGAGAGATTTTTAATAGCTTTTCACAGGATCAACATGGCTGACTCAATTATTTCTCTCTGTGTTCATTTTTTAAAAACTCTAACATGCAAATATGGCAGTACTATCATTATTCTGTCCTTAATCTTCACCATGCCATGACCATTTCTCCTATATGATTATCAGTTCCATAGCCAGTAGCTATCCAGATGCGATAGCTGTCAACAGCATCTCCACCAGTTTCATGAGCCTATTCTGGCAGCTGCCCATGGCTATCTTCCCAGACTGACCTACAAGCTCCAACACATCCGCACGTGCCAGCCTTTCTAGAGAGCTAGTTAATGACTTTGCAGTGATTCTCCAAGTTATCCTCCTTGATTCTAATTTATTCAGCATTTTCCCTTCACTTGAGTAATAGAATATTAATATCATGTCTGCTTTGCTAATTGCTTCTTTTACTGATATAGTTTTAAACCATTCACTATCTTTTCTCTACTTGCTTTTCCAAGTTCAGACATTTTGCAATTATCTTTGTGATTTTGTTCTTGCTCTTTCCTCTACCTACATTTCTTTCTAATAATACTTTTCTTACTCCTGTCTACTTGGTGAACAATGTTACATCCTTTATGGAAATAATTCATATGCTGCTTCTATAAAAACTTCTAATCATTCTGGAAATTATGACATCGTTTGCTGTACTGTTCAAATTCCACATATAGATTGTATTTGTAACTTGTTTCCACTATTATTATGCCTTTTGAAAAACATTAAAATTTGATTAAATCTAATTGTCTTGTTTGCAATATCTGGATTAGACATGTGTCTCTTATTTATATCTTTATTTAGTTATTTATTTATTTATTAATTGTTGCATCCAGTAGTTCTCAGTATTCCTGACTCTGTGCTCAGGGATCATTCAGGGAACAATAGAGAGCACCAGGGATGGAACTTGGGTCAGCTCCATACAAGCAAGTATCTTACACAATTGCTATCACTCCTGGCCCTAGATATTTGTCTTTTTGTTACAAATATCTTACAGTATTTTACTGTATCTTACTGTAAGTTGCAATTTCTTACAGTATTTAAAAAAAGTTTTTCTCAATGACTTAATCAAATCTTATCTTTACTTTTGAATTCCTTTATAATAGATTCTTTATTTCTCTTCCTTTCCTCTTACAGTCATTGCAATGATCTGGGGTCATATACAGGCTTGGTTGTGATGCTCACACATTTGGCTGTGGTTTTCTCCCTAGGACACTATGGTGTTCACATACATAGCCACCAACGCTACTCCTAGACTCAGTGCTTGAACATTTGTCATTGTAGTGCTTTCCGGAAGTCTCAAGCTTTATTAGTGCTGCTTATGGGCAACTAGACAAAGTGTTCTAGAGAATATATGCTCTGTTACATTACTGAGGATCCCAGATATGAGGCCCAAGTACTGTGCCTTAACCTGTAGGAAGATATAAGGGTCAAAATGTGACCTCACACTTGCACAGCACATTTTGCTATTGATCTACCCTCTAGCCCTACACTTAAAATTTGATAGTTTAATTATCACTGTTATGGTTGAAAGCAGTTTTTCCAACTTTAAATGCAATAATATGTACATACTTCAGGATCTCTCCAGTGCTGTGGAGAGATCACTCTTGACTGTTGTCCGGGACCACTCCTGCCTATGTCTATGTGCCATATGTGATACCAGGAATATAACATGCAAGATTTATGTCTTAAGACTTGTTTTCTCTCACTAGTTAAATGGAATATTTAATCCACTTTTCTTGAACTTTATTATCTGTGGTTAATTCTTTCTACCAACATTTTACTAAAATATATCAAGTGTTTGCAAAATTATTTGAATCAGTGAAATGAATCAGACCTGCCATATATCTTACTGCAATCATCACATTAAAATTAGACAATGAACTTTTTAGAAGTTTATAAACTTAGAAAAATTAAGCTTATTAAACTTTTGGAAGGGTTTATTACATTTTCCCAAAGGTACCAACTACTCGGAATTTAAAATTGCCCAGCTGTCAGGTTCTGAGTTTATCAATGGCTAACACATATTCATGTAAGTAGTGAAGTTTTTTATGGATGGTTTTGTTTTCACACATCACTTGTAAACATTTAGGATGCTTTAACGTTTATGTCTTCTTTAACAGATGCTGTCAATTGACCTTTGTAAAATACTTTTTCAGGTGTGACTTTTAAGGTGAGCTGCTCAGATTTTGTTTTTTGGCTCAATATCTTCATAATTTGTCATTAAGCTTGACAAAAATTGTAGCCTGAGTCTACATATACTGATTTGAAGCCAACATAATTAATTAGAAGTATTAAACATTTATTTGTGTTTCCTTTTTTAATTCTCTTTGCCTTTAAAAAAAAATTAAGTCCTCAAAGGTAAGGTCAAGAGTTTCTATTTTTAACAGTTGAATAAAGCATTCCATTTCTTTAATATTTTATCTCCTTTTCTGAATCCTTAGATTTTAAAGCTCTGGACTACGAACATGTCAAAGAGAGACAAATTAGAATCATAATGAGTCTTGATTTCATACTTTACAATTTTCAAATCCATATTTTTTACGTTTTCAGCTTTTTCTTTTTTTTCATTACTTTCAAATACTTTTAAAGATACAACATACATGGTTTCAATAAATTTAATGTTATCTTAATGACGTTAATGATAATGTGCCTTTAATAACTAGTAATGATAAAGCATTGCATAAACCACTGTTATGACAAATCCTTGGCTTTGGATTATAAAATTTGTCAGTAACCATTTGGACAAGTTGAAGGGAAAATGAAGAGTGTGGAGGGGACAGAATAGTGGTGGAGGGTCATGGCCAATTTGACAGTGGTAGTATGCAGTAACTATAGATATATCAGTAAAAAAAACCTAAACATCATTATAACTAAGTTCCTTAGACTATAATAAATAAAAAATATTGCTTATCAAATACTTTTTTTCATAAAAAATACAGCTGCCATGTTTACAAGATGTTGGTATGTCCTTATCCTAAATGCAGACAGATGGTTCTTAGGATATATATGGAACAGGGATCTTGACATCTACAGAGCAAATGAACAGAGCTCTGTCACTAAAGGTCAGTCCAGTCCCGCATGAGTCATTCATCTCGATCTTCCATCTGCATTGAATTTTCCGTTTTTTTTAATTCTTAACAATCTCAGCCAAGTTCTGATTCCAAGCCTCGTAGGAAAACAAAAAATGCTGCATTTTGTTCCAATAACAACTTTAAACATGGATTTTTGAATGAACACATATTCCCCCTGGGTCAGTTATATAATTTGGCTCTCAATTAATGTTCCTACTGTTATTTTATTTTATTTTTTCCAGGGCTGTATTATTATTTTTAATTAGCCCCTAAAATTGTTTAACATATAGTACTTTATAAAAAAGTTTGATGTCATCTTTGGGAGGCTTAATAAGGCATGCATATAATATATGAATATTTATTAAAATTCCTTAATTTTCTTTTCTTTTCTTTTTTAAAAATATTTTATTTTACCACCATGAGATATACAATTACAAAGATGTTCATATGATGTTCATATTTGGGTTTTGGCTATACAGTGTTCCAGCACCCATCCCTTCACCAGTGCCCATTTCCCAATACCAATTCCCTCCCCCTCCCCTAGCCTGCCTCTATGTTAGGTTCTTTATTTCTTTCTCTTTTCTCTCTCTCTTTCTCTTTTCCTTCCCTTCCACATTGTGGATTACAATACATGCAAGAGGTTGTCATGTGTATCTTTTTGCCTGTATTTCATGCTCAATTCTAGGTTCAGTATTATTCTTGACAATTGTTACCACACTGTTCGATTCTCTATTTTACCTAACCTCTGACTCCCACACATTTGTAATAATTTTTACCTTTGGAAGACCTCCTGGTCCATGTTTCGCCTGAACTTGAATATTGGTATCTTAATATATGTATATATATATGTCATGCAAATAAATGCAGTCATTCTATATTGTCTCTCTCCCTCCTTCTGGCTAATTTCACTCAACATGATCCTCTCCATGTCCATCCATTTATAGGCAAATTTCATAACTTCATTTTTCCTGACAGCTGCATAGTATTCCATTGCGTAGATGTACCAAGGTTTTTTATCCAGTCATCTATTCTCAGGCACTCTGGTTGTTTCCAGATTCTGGATATTGTGAATAGTGCTGCTATGAACATAAATGTGGGGATGGTGCTTCTGCTGCGTATTTTTTGGGTTCGCAGGTTATATTTCCAGAAGTGGTATGGTTGGGTCAAATGGGAGCTCAATTTCTAGTCTTTGGTGGAATGTCCATATTGTTTACCAAAAAGGCTATACTAGTCGACATTTCCACCAACAATGGATGAGAGTCCCCTTTTCCCCACATCCTGCCAGCACCTGTTGTTCTTTTGGATATTTGCCAGTCTTTGTGATGTGAGATGATATCTCATTGTTGTTTTGATTTGCATCTCTCTGATGACTAATGATGGTGAGCATTTTTTCATATGTCTTTTATTTTATTTTAAAAAATTGGAATTATTAATAAAAAACTCACAGTTATAAAGTTCTAAATTTTAATTGCTTTATCCTTGAAAGTCAATGAGTTTCTGATTAAAATTCCAGCCTTCTTAGGGGTTTTAACTGGAATGGTTTTGTTTAAAATCTACTTAATTGTTTTGAGGGAGATGAATAGACAGTAAAAGTTGACACTGAAACAAGGTGGATAGTTCTAGATATACTGCAGGTGGATAAAAGGGCAAAAATCTTTATATCATAAGCATAAATATTAGGACCATCATAACCATATTCCTTCAACTGCAAAAACTAGCATGTAGAAAAGTTAGCATTGCAATACTTTTGTTAAACTAAAATTTAGTTTTACATATTAAACTAGCTTTCAGTTTTTAGTAGCAGAGACTCTAGCAATGTAGGGGAGATGCTGGGGTCCTCAACAGTACCAGGATAGAAGTTATCTTTTACCTACTAGGTCACCGGGAACAGATAAAACTCACAAGTCTGGCACAGTTCCAAAATACTTAATTGTAGAATAAGCTCTGCCATCGAAATTCAATATAATGGAAGACCTCTAGCTCTGCTCAGAATTTAGACCATATTCAAGGGCTGAAGGCTCCCACCAAATAGGATCCCACCAAAGAGGATCCCACCAGAGAAAATCCCACCAAAGTGGATGCAGTACCTCACGTCAGTCCCTTCTATACACAAAAGTAATCCTAACTTCAGGGAGGTTCCCGTCAACAAAGATCAACTAAATAGATTCTAGAGAGTAGAAGAGTATAGTAGGGTGATGCCACGCCCTACTACAGGTCTAAAAATGATTATGCCAAGGACTAATCCTTTCTTCCAAGATTATCTCTTATGTAAAACACTGGATAGAATGGGGGGGCTGGAATAAAGTAATATATCTTAATTTCATGGGCTTCATGTAATCTAGATGGTACCCACAAGGTTCTTCTTATTTATTATCTTCACCTCAATGATTCTGTGTATCTTGTTCTTTGTATTCTGAAAGGGTTAAGCTTGCCTGCTTGAGTGCAAACTAAGAATGACCCTTCCTATAATTTTTTATGACTGTATAATTTTTATCATACCACTGTGAGACATACAATTACAAAGGTGTTCATAATTGGTTCTTGGTAATACAGTATTCCAGTAACCATCCCTCCACCAGTGCCCCATTTCCACCATCAATGTACCCACACCCCTCCTCCCACCCCCAGGCTGCCTCTATATCATGTACCCCCCTCTTTTTCTCTCTTTTTCTCTCTGTCTCTGTCTTTGTCTCTGTATCTCTCTCTCTCCCTCTTATTTTATACATTGCTGCTAGCCCTGCAGACATTTAGGGTTTATCATGTAAGTTTCTTTGTGTATATTCAATGGTGAGTTCTAGTCTGACATTACTATTTCCCACATTTAGTAAAACACTGGTATATATTTATATCCCATTAATGAATGCAGTCGTTCTATATCTGTCTTTTTCTTTCTAACTAACTTCACTCAGCATGATAGTCCCCATGTCCATCCATTTGCAGGTAAATTTCATAATTTTGTCTTTTCTGGAAGCTGCATACTACTCCATTGTGTAGATGTACCACAGTTTCTTTAGCCAGTTCTCTGTTCTCAGGCACTTAAGTTGTTTCCAGATTCTAGCTATTGTGAATAGCACAGTGTTGAATAAAGAAGTACAGATAGTATTTCTGCTTTGTTTTGGGGACTACAGGGTAAATTCTGAGGAGTGGTATTGCTGGATCTAATGAGAATTCAATATCTAGTTTTCATAGGAATGTCCATATTGTTTTCCAAAAAGGGCTGGACCAATTGGCACTCCCACCACAGTGGATGAGAGTTCCTTTTCCCCACATCCATGCCAGCACCGGTTGTTCTTGCTGTTTTGGATGTGTGCCAGTCTCTGTGGTGTGAGATGATATCTCATTGTTTAGATTTGCATCTCTCTGATGATTAATAATGAAGAGCACTTTTTCATATGCCTTTTGGCCATTCAAATTTCTTTTTGGAAGCTTCTGTTCATTTCTTCTCCCCATTTTTTTGTTGGGATTGGCTGTTTTTTTTTCCTTGAGGATTGCTACCATGCCTGATATATCCTGGATATTAACCCCTTGTCAGATGTGCATTGAGTGAATATTCTTTCCCATGCTGTGGATTGTCTTTGTACCTTGGTCACCATTTCTTTTGAGGTGCAGAAGCTTTTCAATTTTATATAATGCTATTTGTTTACCTTTGCTTCCATTTGCATGGTCAGTGGTGTTTCGTCCTTTGAAGATGCTTTTAGTTTCGATGTTGTAGAGTGTTTTCCCTATGTTTTCTTCAATGTACCTTATAGACTCATGTCTGACATTGAGATCTATAAATGCATTTTGATCTGACTATTGTGCATGGCATTAGAAGAAGGACTAAGTTATTTTTTTTACACATAGCTGCCCAGTTTTCCCAGCACCATTTGTTGAAGAGGCTTTCTTTGCTCCACTAAATATTTGTTAGGTCCTTTATTGAAGTTTAAGTGGTTGTATATTTGAGAGTGTGTTTCAGATTATTTGGTTCTATTCCATAGATCTATGGATCTGTCTCTATACCAATACCACACTGTCTTAATTATGACTGCTTTGTAGTAGAGTTTGAGGTTGGGGGAAGTGATACCTCCCATCTTCTTTTCCCAAGGATTGCTTTAGATATTTGTGGGGTTTATTATTCCATACAAATTTCAGGAGTGTTTGTTCAATATCTTTGAAGAACATCATGGGTATATTTATAGGGACCACGTTGAATCTGTATAAAGCTCTAGGGGATATAATCATTTTGATATTTTAATCCTTTCAATCCATGAGCAGGAATGTGTCTCCATTTCCTCAGGTCTTATTTCCTGATGTAATGTATTGTCATTTTCTTTGTAGAGATCCTTTACATTCTTTATCAAACTGATTTCTAGGTATTTGATTTTCTGTGGCAGAACTGTAAATGGGATAGTTTCTTTAATGTCCCTTTCTTCTTTTTTTGTTATTTGATTATAGGATGGCTATTGACTTTTGGGTATTGATTTTGTACCCTGCCACTCTTCTATAGGAATCTATTATTTCTAAGAGCTTCTTGGTAGATAGTTTAGGGTTTTCCAGGTATAATATCATGTCATCTGAAAATAGTGACAGTTTGGCTTCTCCCTTTCCTATCAGGATGCCCTTAATGTCTTTTTTCTTCCCTGATTGCTATGGCAAGTAATTCCAGTACTATATTGAATAGAACTGGTAACAGTCGGCAGCCTTGTCTTGTCCCTGACCTTAAGGGGAAGGCTCTCAGTTTTTCCCCATTGAGAATGATGCTCATTGTGGGCTTGTAGTAATGGTCTGGATGATACTGAGGAATATATTCCCATGTTACAGAGAATTTTTATCATGAAGGGGTGTTGGATCTTGTCAAATGCCTTCTCTGCATCTATTGATATGATCATATGGTTTTTATTTTTCTTTTTTAGTGATATTATGTATTATGTTGATTGACTTGCAGATTTTGAACCATCCTTACATTCCCAGGCTGAATCATACTGGTCATGGTGTATAATCTCTTTGATGACTCTTTGGATTCTATTTGCTAATATTTTATTGAAAATCTTAGCATCTGTGTTCATCAGGAAGATTGGTTTGTAGTTTTCCTTTTTACATGACATCTCTGTCTGCTTTTGGTTATCAGGAAGATTTGTGCCTCCTATAAGCTATTAGGGAGTATTTCTGTTTCTTCTATTTCCTGGAAGAGCTTGAAAATGATTGGGAATAGGTCATCTTTAAAGGTTTGGCATAATTCACTGGTGAATCCATCTGGACCTGGGCTTTTGTGTTTGGGGAGACTTTGACTACTGATTCCATCTCCTCTATGGTGATAGGTTTGTTGTGTTCCAAATCTTCTTGTTTCAGCATTGGGAAGCTATACAAATTCAGGATTTTGTCCATTTCTTCTAGGTTCTCTTGTTTCATTACATACAGCCTTTTAGGAGGGGTTGTTTGAGTGGAGCATTGTTTTCCAGCCTTATACTTTGAGCCTGTCTTTGCTCCGATTGTTCTGGTGTGTTTCTTGAAGGCAGCAGAATGTCAGATTCAATTTTTTGATCCATTTTGCCACTATGTGTCTCTTAACTGGTGCATTTGGACTATTGACATTGAGAGAGATTATTGTCATGGAATTTTGTGCCATCTTTCTGTATAGGTTTGATGTTCTTTTAGGCTTTGTCTCGTCTTAAAGTAGCTCTTTCAGTCTTTCTTTTAAGTTTGGTTTTGAGTTTACAAATTTCCTGAGCTGTTGTTTATCCAAGAAGCTGTATATATGTCCTTCAAATCTGAGTGAGGGTTTAGCTGGATAAATAATTCTTGCTGAGGCATTCATTTAATTGAGTTTTTTTCACTATATCCCACCACTGCCTTCAGGCTTGGAGGGCCTCTTCTGAGAAGTCTGCTGAAAGTCGAATGGGTGCTCCTTTGCATACAATTTCCTTCTTTGATCTTGCTGCTTGAAGAATTCTGTCTCTATCTATGGAATCTATTACTTTGACTAGGATATGTCTTGGAGTCTTTCTATTGAGGTCTCTTCTTACTGGTACTTTTAGGGTTTCTTGGATCTGGATCCTTCGTCCTTTTACTCTGGAAAATTTTCAGCAAGAATGCTTTTAACTGTTTTAATTTCCTTGGGTTTGCTTTCCTGTCCCCCCTGGGACTCCAATAATTCTTATGTTGTTCCTCCTGGATTCATCCCAATGTTCTTTGTTCCGATGCTGATCCATTTCCCAGTCTTTTCCATCTTTTGTATTTGCCTGAGTGCTTTCTGCAGCTCATCCTCAGTCTCACTGATTCTTCTGCTGTTGTCATCCTGCTGTTCAGAGCCCCTATTGTGTGTTTCATTTCATCTACTGAGTTTTTTAGTGATGATATTTCTACTTGCATTGACTCATTTCTGCTCTCAATTTCCTCCTGTAATTTATTGACTGCCCTTTCCACTGCTTCATTTAATTTATGTTCTCCTGTATTTTACTGGACATCTGTTCCATTTTTTCATTGAGCTCGTTAAAAATACTAACCATTTCTTCTCTGAATTATTTTTCAGAGAGATTATGCATGTCTGCATTCTTTTGCAGGTTTTCAGGGTTGGTATCTTCATCTGTTCTTTGAACTGGGATCTGCATTGTTACCCCATGGTGCTGTGGTGTTTGGGGATGGATTCCTCTGGGGTACTGTTTCTTTCTCTTGAGGGTATTACCTTCCCTTGGTATTGAATTTCTGTTTCTTTGTATTAATATAGGGCCACATGAGCAACCACCTGCCCTCCACCTGAGGTAGAGGCAAACCAGTGTGAGAGTTCAAAATGTTCATTCATTTCCGCTTCTGTTTGGACTTTGTGAGGCTGTAGTTTCACCTTCTGCAGGAGGCCTGGGGCTTGACCACTTCCCCACGCATCTGCCTGGCCAGCCACGCCCCAGGGAGAGTAGCTGAGGTGGAGGCAAACCGGTGTGAGAGTTCAAAATGTCCCTTTTCTATAATCTTAAACAATAGTCTCAACGTTGTCAGGTGGTAGTCACCTGATAAATTCTAATTGTCCCAGTCTGGAACCAGTGGGTATAAAGAGAAACTGTGCCCAACATAGATAACATAGAAGTCATAGTAGATATATAATAATACTTCATAGTTACTTATTCAGAGTCAATGTGAATTCTGTAAGTGCCACACCCTCCATCAATGTTTACACAGAAGAGAGATCTCATTAGTACAAAGCCTGGCTTAAGAATGTGTAAATAGATTAAAATGTGAGTGGATTAAACAGCAGAACTCCCAAGCTAGCTAGGCCTATCATCCAATATAGGAGTGACTCTAATCTTTAGTTATTCTCAGTAACTGGACTATGTAGAATTAAGGTGCTTGAGCAGTGATGTAATACCACTGGGGCTGTTTGATTCTATAGATCATCCTTTGATGGTTCTCGATGTGCTCAAGGGTCATCAGGACATTCTTGGGCTTCTCAGGGACCAATAGACATCGAGCTTACATGGGGTATTCAATTCTTTGATGACATTATCTAGCAAAAGGTGACTAGAAATATGTTTACAATAGGACCAATGAAACATTAAATATTGTTCAAATAGATGCAATAGATTTCTGCATATTATTTTGTTGTCTGCCACTTTATTGTAATGGTTTATTGTTACTAATATATTTTTTAGTGGAGTCTTTTTCCCACACAATTTGGTTCCATTTTATTTCCTCTTGTTGCATATTTATTAGGTTACAAAAAATTTATTTTATGGGACCTGTAGCCATAGTACAGCAGGTAGGGTGTTTGTCCTGCATGTGTTCAACCCAGGTTCAATCCATGAAATCCCATATGGTCCACTTAGCATGGCCAGGAGTAATTTCTGAGCACAAAGCCAGGACTAACCCCTTAGCATTGCTGGGTCTGACCCAAGAAGCAAAAAAAAGAAAAAAGAAGAAAAGAAAAGAAAGAAATGACTTTATGAACTATGAGACAGCTAGAGCATCTCACATATTTAACAATTTAAATATTAGAAAACATTAGCTTAAATGTTTTCAGTCTCCCAATGAGGAATCAAATGAGCTATGCTTGGAATATCTCTCACTCAAGTGAGAGAAGGAATCCGGAGTTCCACCTCCACTGACGATTGAGTGTGAGGGATGCTGTCTCGCTTTGCCAAGGCGTTGAAAATCAGATGGGCTGAACATGTAATGCGACTTGGATACGACTGCTGGACTAGAGCCATTCCCAACTAGATCCCACAAGATATTAAAAGCCCACATGGCTTCCCACCTACAAGATGGTCAAACTTCTTCATCAAGACCCTGAATGAGCAGTTTGAGGCTCTTAGCATTCCTGGAGCAAGCAGATGCCATTGGGCTACAACGGCATGTGACTGGGACAAATGGAAGTGTTATTGGCACCCACTTGAGCAAATCGATGAATAGCAGGATGTCTAGTGATCAAGTGATCAAGTAGCTTTAATATTTTCTTTGCTGTTGATTTTGGTTTTTCTTTATCTTAAAATATTTGTGAAGATAAGTCCCCATTTTGCATAAGGAAAAATATCTTTTCCGCAGGATTTTGTGTAGTATGCTACTCATCATGCTTCCGTAATTCAGGGTCCTTGGTATCATATCTGACACTGCAAAAATATTTATAATATCTACTAATATAAATACATAAAATATGTGAATACACATGCATATGAGGCAAAGGTAGAAATGATATAGAAAAGTAAAGATAGACAATAGAATATAAATATTCAAATATTTCACAATTAGTCACAGTCAAAATATTGCAAACACACATTTTTAATGGAGGAAAAGATACAAAATAGATTAAAAAGTCATTTTTATATTGTAAATATTTCATTGTTAATGAATAGCAATTACCATTAAATCAGTAAATAGAAAATAAGAAATCAGGCTGTGATTGCATTAAAAATTTGAATAGGAAATATTCACTATCTATCACTATCACTATCTTCCTGTTCATCATCTATTTGCTAGAGTGGGCACCAGTAATATCTCCATATGTCCTGAGTCATGCTAGTACAATCCAAAGGCATCCGCTTGCTCCAGGAACATAAAGAGCCTCAAACCATTATATTAGGTCACGGGAATGACCTAATATAAATGTTACTGGTATTTGGCATATAAAATACTGCATGAGCAGCTTGCCAGGGCTTGCCATGCAGGTGGCATACTGTTGTAGTCACCTCTAAATAAAGCATATATTGATGAACCGCGTGGCCTCTAGCGGCCGCGCGAGCCAGGCTGTGATAGTCTGGTCTGCTGGGTGGAGTTGTTGACGAGAGGGAAGTCCGGATGTGGAAAATGGCGGGCCCCATGGAGTAGGGGAGGGGGTGGTCTGGCTTGTTGTGAGGCTCTGCTGGGTGGCAGACCAGGGCTAGAACCCACCATGCCTCTCGGGCACCTCACAAGCAGCTGGGCACAGGGAGAGCAAGTAGCAGCTCTGCCCCATGTCTGAGAGTCTCTGGTTCAGCATGCCTGGTCCGATTGAAAAAAAAAAACTGCTGCACGGTGGCTGTGGATGATCCGGGCTGTGATAGTCTGGTCTGCTGGGTGGAGTTGTGATGAGAGGGAAGTACGGATGTGGAAAATAGCGGGCCCCATGGAGTAGTGGAGGGTGGTAGAATCTGTATTTCCCCTAGTACCTGCTGACCATGGTCAATGCCTACTTCAGCCCCTGTGGCCTCTTTGGCTGGCAGATCCGGTGCATTCACTTCTTCCTGGCCCTAGACACAGCACCTCAGCTTCAGGCAGTCTGCAAGCACACTGATCACTTATGTGGCACAAATGGGAAGTATATGGTCAGTAACATCATGAAATAAGCAACAAGCTGAAGCTCCATGTAACGCATAGACCTTCTTGCAAAGCGGAACGATGCTGCTGGGTCGGAGGAGCCTCCGTTTCTTACAGTACAGGACGCGCGTTCTAGCTGCCACACAAGTGCCGTCCGTTGACCTTCTTGAATATTCACCAGAATAAAATAAAACCTTTTAAACCAAGCCTATCAATAAATAAATAGTATATTTAACTGAAAACTCATTATTATAAAATATTTAAGATATTACATTGTAAAATATTACATTGTAAAAACAAAAGAAAAATTATAGAAAATGGTTTTAGCATCACTTTGCAGTAGACAAAGAACTTTAGTGTATGTTTTGTAGTAGAGAAAGATGCAAAACTAAGCAATTCAGAGAAGGTAAATACAAAAGAAGAAAAAAACAGGCAAATAGAAGTATAAGTAACAGAGTTTGATATCTACATAGAGTTTAAGATAACAAGCACTAAACATGCTAAAATATTACAAAAGATTGTATTAATATTGCAAAAGGAATAGTAAGAAAATCATTTGAAAAGAATATCTTTCCAGGAAGGAAAGGCCTTAGTAAGGAAAAAAAAATAGTACTCATAATAAATATCCAGGTAAAAACACCTATCCCTTGTCTAAACAAATGCGAATTGTCAGGACCTAGTCCCTGCCCTCTCAAGCTTCTATGCAAGGCACTTGGAGATGGTGAAATGCACCTAAGAACAAAAAGTATCTCAGGATTTAATACATGGATAAATAACATTATTTATATATATATATATTGCTTTTAGGTCACACCCGGCCATGCTCAGGGTTTTACCTGGCTCAGCACTCAGGAGTTACTCCTGGCGGTGCTCTGGGGACCATATGGGATGCCAGTGATCGAACCCGGGCAAGCATGGGCCGGCTGCGTAAGGCAAATGCCCTACCTGCTGGGCTATCGCTCCGGCCCCAACATTATAATATTTTTGACCATAAATATCATATAGCTAGTAAGTTGTATTTTTCCAAATGCTCACAAGTTCCTTTTCTCTATTCCAGGGTGTGCTCTGTCCTCTGTATTACTAAGAGTCATGTTCACTTGCCTGGGGCAAATTTAAAATGCCTCCCACCTTGATCTTAGCAGAGCTAATTTTAATGGCAGATCCAACACCACAAGGGTAACTCTGGTAAATATTAAAAGTGTCCCTCATGAGGTCCCATGGGAGTTATGAGAGAAATTCTCCAACTGCTAGCATGATAATATATATATATATATATATATATATATATAATATAATATACATTATATAATATATAATGCTATTTCAAGAGTTATAAAAATCAAACTGCCTTTTCCAATTCTGCCCCCAAACTCCAGTTGTGATTTGCACAACAGAGATCTGATTAGCATGAGTGCCTGGCCTCAGGGTCATGCAAATAGCTTTGAGCTAGCAGAAAACCAGAGTTCCAAAGTCTGCTATTGTGGTATCTGCCAACAATCAGTAATGCTTGAAATGGGGCATGATTGAAAATCTGAGGTAGTTAAAGACATTCTTAGATGATAATAAAATTTTTGTATTTTCTTTGTGCTGTACTTTCTTTTCTTAGCATCTAACCACCTACTGAGAAAGGAGAGAGAGAGAGAGAGAGAGAGAGAGGGAGAGGAGAGAGAGAGAGAGAGAGACACCCACACAAAGAGAAAAGTAGGGGACTCTTAAAGCCTGAATTGTATACTACCAAATTTTATGTGAAATTGTAACATTTAGCATGATCATATTTTTATGATATGACATATAAGGAGACACTTTTAAGCAAAATCATAAAAGTAGAGTCTTAACCCAGTAGGCTTGTTGTTCTTATATGAACAGGAAAAACAAATATATTGTGTTTTTTTGTCTCTCTTTCTGTCCCAACAGAAAATATCATGTAAGAACTTAGCAAAAAGGTCACTATCTTTAGGACTGGAAAAAAGGTCTCACCATAAACATGGCATGAAAGCACTTTTATATTGGACTTCTAACTTCAAGAACTGTGAAAAATAAATTTCTTTTTTAGATGCTTTAAATACTGAACACCCCTAGTGTTTTCTTATATCAGCTGAAACAAGAATGTCTGTTTTCTCTCTTTGAATATCTATTAAATACAACATATTGAGATTCCTGTGTATCTTCTCAAAATGAAAAATGGGTAAACAATTTAATTCAGTTTATTAAGTGTGTTGAATTCAGAGTTATTTGTAGATGATAGGTAAATTACTAAGGTGTTAAATTTTCTGTAATACATGAAGAAAAACGTAAGTGCAGGAAGACTAGTAGATTTTCTTACAAGTACTTAAAACCTAGGGCCATGTTGCAAACAGCTCAAAGATCTGTAGTGATGCTTTGCCAGTTCAAGGCCCCAGTTTGATCTCTGGCATCATCAAGAGCAGCCCTTGAGCTGTGAGATAGAAGAAACCCCTGAGCTCCACAGAGTATGCCTCACCCAAATAAACCAAATCAAGGAAACAACTGCCCTGCCCAATATTTACAATCTTAAACACAAAATCTTTTGAAATAAGAGAAGCTGTAACTCTTTTATCTGAAGCAAAACAACCCTTTGCTTGATATTTAATGCTATCACATGTTTCCCTCGTCTTTTTTTGGTAGTGTCTTTTATTTCATTGTACAATTCAATCTTTTTCATTGACTTCTGTTTATGAAAATAAAACACTGGTCCTCATAAAACTTTTCAGAGCAGCTGATTCACCTGCTAATAAAATGTTGAAGAACTAAAATATAAAAATGCATGTACACAAATATAAAATATATATAATTTTATAAAAACCTAAGCTTAACTATTTAATCAGAAAGAGTATAGCTCCCTGAACACCACCAGGAGTAATTGCACCAATCCCAGAATAAATAAAAATAAAATAATTTATAATTTGTCATCAAAATATCTTTCAAACATCTTGTAACTCATGTATGTTAAAAGAACCACATCATTTTTCTCCTAGATTTCTAATTTGGAGTATCCCATTAAGGTCAAATCAATTAATCACTTGCTAAGCTCCCATATCCTTGTGGACATTTTAAAGTTAAGTTTTTCACCTTTAGTATTTTGTCAATATATTTTAAAAGGTTACTTATTTGTTATAGTTTTATTACACATAGAAAAGCATATGGTTTTTTGATGTACTAATAAAAAGCATTAGTATGTAGTAATGATAGTATCAGGGGTATATTAAGACATATATTTCTCTTATTTTAGACTTCAGTGGGTAAGAAAATTATTAGTAAATAATATCTTAAAGAATTATGTTACACATTTGGTAAGTCCTAAGGCACTAAAATTTATTTTTATCATTCTATAATCTTTATTACACATTGACTAATGGTGTACATGGCAGGTAGCTTGTAAAAAAATCTATGTGCGTGATACCTACTAATAATTCTGTATTTCTTCTAAAATGTAGATTTTTGTCTTGTTTAAGCATTTAGAAGATAACTGGGCAAGTGATTTAGTGCTTTCTCATTTATTACTTTTTAGATAAATGTTCAGAACACCTATTGTTAATATAGGATTTGTAAGAGATATTTACAGTTTGTGAAGACAAAATTTTTAAAAGATGAATTAAAAGAGAAAGTCTTTTTTATGGTTGTTAGATTATGAGTAGTAAACCTAAAATATAATAAGAGGCTCTAGATATATTTTTCCGTAGGATCACATACCAATGTAATTTTCTGACCAAAGAGGTTGATGAAAGAAAGAAAATTTATGATAGTAAAATTTACAACATTATTTGCATATTTTCTCCTAAATCATTTTTCTTTACCCTAGATATGGAAGTAATAGACATTTTGTTTACAGAACACAAAACACAAAGAATGGAAATACTCCAGATAAAAAAAATATGAGACAAATGCTCCCTTTGTGGGGGAACACAGACATGTTTGATTAAATCTGAAAATATTCCCCTAATTGGACAGTACAAACTCACGTTAACAATAATTGCTTGCTAAAATAAAGTTTGCAGTTATGAAGAAAGTAATCAATTTATTTCATGCTACCACAATTATGAAATGTGGGGATGCTTATTGCTTTGTTTCTTAGAGGGCTTACTTAAGGAGCTTATTGGAATTTTTTTTATTGCTATGAAATTGTGTTTTAAGAAATCTTCTGGAGAACTTTTTTATAACTGACCCATCACTCATCACTCATCTTCCTGTTGTTCATCAACTTGCTTGAGCAGGCTCCAGTAATATCTCTATTCATTGGGAATGAGGGTCATTATTGTTACTGTTTTTAGCATATCGAATACAACACAGGTAGCTTGCCAGGCTCTGCTGTGGCTCTGGGTTCATCCCAGGGGCCCAGGAGCCCTAGTCTTTTTTCTGTGTCAGACCATCAATCATCCAGGGCACACTGAGCAGAGCTCTGAAACACCTCAAGGGTGTTGCAGGTGTGGCTATAATTTAACTGACTATAAATTATAATCTAGTTTTATCAAACAGACAGGTATAAAGGTAACAAAATTTGTTGGATTAAATTATAATGGTGCAAAGACTGGAGACTCAGATACAAGGAACAGAACTGCTAACAGCTCTCCCTGTGCTCAGCTGATCATGAGGCAAATGGAAGGGAAGGTGGGTTCTAGCCCTGGCCGGCCATCCCAATAGCCTCACAAGAGGCTATACCAATAACATGCAAGAAGCCAAGGGAACCCCCCACACCATTTTCAACAGTCATTTTGAACATCCAGACTCCACAGCTCATCAGAGCTCCATCCCAGAGAATAGCCAATCTTTCTGCAGTTCATGAGTAAATGCACTAGATGAGAGCCTACTACTGAGAGCATACCACCTGCACTGCAGAGCCTGGCAAGCTACCTGTGTCATATTTGATATGCAAAAAACCTGTAACAATTATAGACCTCATTCTCATGACCTGATGGAATGGTTTGAGGCTCTTGTGTTCCTGGAGCAAGCAGATGCCCTTGGGCTACACTAGCATGCCACAGGACCTATGGAGATATTACTGGTGCCAACTTGAGCAAATCCATGAACAACGGGAAGACAAAGGATATAAAGTGGTACAAGCAAAGACAAATACATGTGTGTATGTGTGTATGAGTATTTTTACATTTAATAACAAGGGCTAAGAAACATAAAGGTTTTAAATGCTTTTAGAAGATGGAGAAAATTAAGGGCAAGATAAATAGTAATAGGATAAGGCATTTGATTTGTTCGCAGTAGACCCAAGTTTAGTCTCTGGCATCACATAAGATCTTCCAAGCAATTCCAGAAATGAGGTCCGAGCACAGCGCTCTAGGAATAAGCCCTGAGCACTATAAGGCTCAGCATTCTCCATTTAAAAATAAAAGACTATGATGATAATGAGTAACCTCTGCTCAATTATGATAATTATAGATCTCTGCTCTAGAAATAAAGTTTCTAGGGGCTGGAGAAATAGCACAGCAGGTACGGTGTTTGTCTTGCACTCAACCAAACCAGATTCAATCCCTGGCATCCCATGTGGTCCCCTGAGCACCACCAGGAATAATTCCTGAATGCAGAGCCAGAATTAATCCCTGAGCATTGCTGGGTGTGACCCAAAAATAAAGATGAATTTAAAAAAGAGGTTCTCTAAATAATCAATCAGCTATAATTCTCTGTATATTATAGTTAACTATTTCTCTATATATTAAAGTTCTTGTATTAAAAGGTAGATTAATTTTTGTTTTGATTGTTTTATTTTGATTTCTTTTGGGCCATGCCCAGCTATGTACTCAGGGATTACTACTGAAGGCTTGGTGGGCCTTATAGGATACAAGAGTAGAATTGAGGTCAGCCCCATGCTGTGCTGTCACTACCGATCTTACACCAAGTAGCTTGAATATCTACACATTTTTTTTTATTCTGTGTGACTATTTGTTGAAATAAATTATACTTTGCTCTTTGAGAAGTTGCTCTTAATATTTACTGGGTTCAACATAAAAGCTTATATAAAAGATTATAATAAACATTATAAAACATGGGGATTTCTTCAAAGTAAATTTAAATATGAAATAGAGCAGAAGTGAATATATGTGAAATTTGGGTACCCAATGAAGAAATTACCTGGACAAATGATCAATCGTGGGTATTTAGCATGCAAAAGGGTTAGCTAGTAATTAGTTTAGAAGTAGAGGCATTCAAAAAACTAACAAAATATAAATATAAATGAATTTATTTTTTCTTGTTTTGTTTATTTATATTTTTTATAATAAGACCATGAGATATACAATTGCAAAGATGTTCATGTTTGGTTTTCAGTCATTCAGTGTTCCAGCACCCATCCCTCCTACTGTGTGCAATTCCCACCACCAGTGTTTCCTGATTTCCCCCCTACCCTAGTCTTCATCTATGGCAGGCACTTTGCCTCCTCTTTCTCTTTCTCTCTACCCTCTCTATCTTTTCTTTTTATACATTGTGGCTTGCAATACATACATTTATGGGTTATCATGTATATCCCTTGCCTACATACAATGCTCGGTTCCAGGCTGGTATTATCATTTCCAACAATTACTAGTACTGTTACTGTTCTTTCCTCTATCTAGACTCCCAGACACTTGTGGTAGATTCCACCCACTGACAAGACCTCCTGATCCATGTTTTGCCTGGCCTTGGATATTAGTATCATGTTTTTTTTTATATCCTTCAAATAAATGGAGTCTTTCTCCATCTGTCCATTTTCCTGTGGCTAATTTCACTCAGCAAGATCCTCTCCATGACCATCTATTTATAAGCAAATTTCATGACTTAGGTTTTCCTAACACCTGCATAGTATTCCATTGTGTAGATGTACCAACTTTTCTTTATCCAGTCATCTATTCTTAGACACTCTGGTTGTTTCCAGATTCTGGCTATTGTGAATAGTGCTGCTATGAACATAGAAGTGTAGATGCTGTTTCTTCTATGTGTTTTTGGCCTACAAGGGTATATTCCCAGGAGTGATATTGCTGGTTCAAATGGGAGCCCAATTACTAGGTTTGGGAAGAATGTACATATTGTTTTCTAAAAGACTGAAGCAGTTAACATTCCCACCAAAAACAGGTGAGACTCCCTTCTCCCTGCATCCATGCTAGTACCTATTGTTCTTGCTCTTTTGGATGTATGCCAGTCTCTGTGGTGTTTGATGGTATCTCATTGTTTTGATTTGCATCTCTCTGATGATTAGTGATGATGAGCATTTTTTCATATGCCTTTTGGCATTCAAATTTATTCTTTTTGGAAGTTTCTGTTAATTTCTATTCCCCATTTTTTGATGGGGTTGGCAGTTTTCTTCTTGTAAAGATCTACCAGTGCCTGATATATCCTGAATATAAAACTCTTATCAGATGGGTATTGGGTGAATATTCTTTCCCACTCTGTTCACTGTCTTTGTATTTTTGTTACCATATTTTTTGGGTGAAAAGCTTTTTAGTATCAAGTAGTCTTATATATTTATATTTGCTTCCAATTGCTTTGTTAGTGGTGTTGCATTTTTGAAGATGCCTTTAGCTTCAATGTCATGGAGGGTTTTTCCTATATTTTCTTCAAAGTGCTTTATGGATACAGGTCTGATAATGAGATCTTTATCTATATTGATCTGACTTTGTGCATGTGTTAGACCAAAGTCCAAATTCATTTTTTACATGTAGCTTCCCAGTTTTCCCAGCACCACTTGTTGAAGAGACTTTCCTTCCTCCATTTGGTACACTTTGCTCCTTTATCAAAGATTGAGTGACCATGTATTTGAGGATGTGTGTCAGGATACTCAACTCTATTCCATAGAGTCCACAGGTCTGTTTTACTCCAATACCAAGCTGTTTTAATTCCTATCACTTTGCAGACAGTTTGAGGTTGGGAAAGGTGATGTGTCCCATATTCTTTTCCCAAGGATTGCTTTTAGCTATTCATGGGGTTTTATTATTTCATACAAATTTCAGGAGTGCTTGGTCATTTTTTAAATGTCAATGGTATCCTAATAGAAACCACATTGAATCTGAATAAAACTTTAGGGAGTATTACCATTTTGACAATGCTAATTCTCCCAATTTATGAGCATGTAATGTGTCTCCATTTTCTTGAGTCCTCTTTGAATTCTTGAAGCAGTATTTTGTAGTTTTTTTTTGTACAGGTCTTTTGTGTGCTTAGTTAAGCTGATTCCTACGTATTTGATTTTCTGTGGCACAATTGTGAATGGGATCATTATCTTAATAGCCCTTTCTTCTCTTTCATTATTTGTATACAGGAAAGCCATTGACTTGGGTATTGATTTTGCACCTAGCCACTCTACTATAGGTATTGATTGTTTCTAGGCCCTTTTTGAAAAAAAGTTTAGGGCTTTCTAGGTATAATATCATATCACCTGCAAATAATGATAGTTGACTTATTCCTTGCCTATCTGAATGCACTTGATGTCCTTTTGTGATTGCTATGGCAGGTACATTCAGGACTATATTGAATATAAGTGATTACAGTGGGAAACATTCTCTTGTCCTCAATCTTAGGGAAAGGCTTTCAGTTTTTCTCCATGCTACACACTGTGGGCTTTTGGTAGCTGGCTTTGACTATATTGAGGTAGGTTTCTTCAATTCCCATTATATGGAAGGCTTTTATCATGAAAGAGTGTTTGATCTTGTCCAATGCTTTTGCTGTGCCTATTGATATGTTCATATGGTTTTTTTTCTTATTGATATGATATATTATTTGATTGACTTGCAATGTTGAACCATCTTTACGTTCCAGGATGAATCCTACTTGGTGATGCTTTATAACCTTTTTGATGAGTCTTTGGATTCTGTTTGCCACTATATTGTTGAAGATCTTAGCATCTGTGTTCATCAGGGAGATTGGTCTGTAGTTTTCTTTTTCTTGTGATGTCTCTGTTTATTTTGGGTGTCAGGATGATATGTGCCTCATAGAAACTATTTGGGAGTGTTTCTGGTTCTTCTATTTCTTTGAAGAGCTTGAAAAGAACTGACAGTAGGTCTTCTTTAAAGGTTTGGAAGAATTTACTAGTGAATTCATCTGGACCTGGGCTTTTGTGTTTGGGCAGATTTTTAATTACTGATACAGTATCCTTGATAGTGGCAGGCTTATTCAGGTACTGCACATCTTCTGTATCAGCAGTGGGAGGCTATAGGATTTCAGGAACTTGATCTTTTATTTCAGGTTTTATTGTTTCATGACATATAGATTCTCAAAGTAATCTCTGATGATCTTTTGGAATTCTGTTGTTTCTGTTTTGATGTCCCTCTTTTCGTTTCTTATTCTATTTATTTGGGTTCTCTCTTTCCCTTTCCTTACGAGTCTTGCAAGTGGTTAGTCGATCTAAATGAATTTAATAAGGAAATTATAAATTAAAACATGTTGAAATAGAGTTGAATAAATTCAGTAATCTCACAGTTTGGAAACAGTATATATTAATATAATAGAATTGAGAAATATAATATACTGACCAGACCTGATACGTTAACATACAAAGCAAAATTTTATGTCAAATGATTGTAATTCCTCTTTTTTTGCCATTTATCATTTTGGAGATGAAAGAAAATACTTTCAAAAGATAATTTTTTTTTTTGGTACACCGCTGGCTATGCTTAGAACTTACTTTTGTCTCTGCTCTCAGGGATGACTCATGGTGGGAGTCAGGTAATATTTATGTCCCAGGAATTGTACTGTCATGCTTTCTGTAATATTGTTCCAACTTAATTTCAAAAGTTTTAAAATTAAGTATAAAAGATTTTCACCTAAGGATTTGAAAACCTTAAGGAATCTCTATTTTATTTGCATCAATTGTAAAATAGTGATACTGAAATTTCATCAATTTCACTTGTATTATGTTACAGATATATGAAGATTCATAGGCTCACTTGAATAATACTTATTTCAGGGAGAAATTTATAATCAGAGAAATACAGTAAATTTTAGTCACAAGAAAAATATAGAAAAAGAATTACTAATCTTGTTTCTAATTTTTTTAGTTTTTACAAATTCAAACATTAATTTTGTAACACTTTAAGTGTCATATAATATTGAAATGATTAATATTATTATGATAATAGCTTAATAAGCATACATTCTGAATAAAATTTCTTTTACTGATCATTGGGGTAAAAGTCAATGGGATTATAATGGGAATTTAGCATAATTGTTATGGTATATATCTTCAATATGTGTTTAACAAATACACTATTAACTATGAGGATTTTCAAAAAATGTGAAAACTTTCATTATTAAATTTTCACAGATATCCCTATACTTAGAATAAATTGAAAACCCCTTGCAAACTTCATACTTATTGTGGTATTATTTCTGTATTGCATATATATGCCTAACACATATATACATATGTACAGTATATATAATGATCATGAATTGACTTTAAGTACAATGAATTTATAATGAAAAAATAAAGCAACATTCAACCAATAAGATTAAATATTTTATATCATTCCTGCTATATAAGCATTATATTTGTAATTTAACTGATGTATACTATATTAAAGACTTACCCAATATGATTTATTGGACATTTCCTATTCAAGAAAACCAGACAGGAAATGTAGATTGGAACTGTAAGGAAAAATCCGAAGGTATAGATATCTTCCTGGTATCTCCAGGGAACTATACAATGCTCTGAAGGGATCAGGTCCACTTAGATCATTGAGAATATTCATTTAAAGTTTACCAGTTGAAAATCAAGCTACATAAAAACAAAGCAAGAAAAACTTCACAACACATAGATTAGTGTTTGAGATCTACACATTGCCAAAGCTTTAATAAAATAATTGCATTAGCCAAAGATAGTGAAGATAGATATGTATATTCTGATTCATCCCTTTATCTTCCACTGTGTTAACTATCCTAGCTAAAGCAATAATGTAAAAACATTATAACTGTTCAGAAGGGTACAATAAAAACTGTCTTTACTAACAGTTGACATATTTGTCTATGTAAAAATTTTCATATGTAAAAGATTCAGTCCAGAATAATAAGCAGTCTGTAAATTTAAGATATGAATATTGATTGATTTCTTCCATCAGAAATAGTTGTTTGAAGTATAAACTCAATCTTATACTATGTGCATATTTCAAAAAATATACTTGGGTATACATAAAGCAACATTTGAATAGGATTTATATTCATAAACTCTAAACATCAATGTAAATAATTAAACAACATCTAAATAAATAGAGACATTCTATAGTTATGTGTTGGAAAAACATGAACAGTGCTTCTTGTTTTACTTCTGAAGTAAACAACAGTTTGCTTCTCCAATTCCTTAGATTTGATTACAACCTAAATTCTGATAGTAAATCCCTGGCACCTTGTGCCCAAAAAGCTGATACTGGAACATGAATTTTTTGAAATAGAGAAACATTTATTTTTTAGAGCAAATAGGAGCAAAGAGAGACAACTCACCAATATATCTAATCCGAGCTTTCCCACAGGTGCCTGACAAGGTCCGTTGTGCTAGAGCAAGGAAATATGGATGCACTCATGGGTAAGGTAATAGTCTGATTTCATTAACTATGGTTCCAGGATTTGTTTGCAGAGTCTTAGTGGTATCTTAAAAGTTTTCGATCACAGTTTCTCATTCTCCTGACATAGTTCAATGACCACAATCAGACAGCCATTTCTAAGAGAATACTGCGATTGATCACTATCTTAATTTTCATTATGTTTGTGAAACACACACATAATCTCACACACAGAGAGTTAAGGTACAGAGTTCCCTTAATCATTTAATCACTATAGAAAATGTGGGAAACTTGAGTTTAGGGATGCTTTAGCAATTTTAGCAAGAATTTTATTGATACTCATTCTAAAATTTTATGGAAAGAAACATTAAAATGGAAACTAAAGATCAAAGATAGGGTCAATATCATAGAGCTCATTTTATTCAGCTTTAGCCCTCAATGTTACAGCGATAACAGAAGAATATGCACATGCAAAACTGATTTTTTTCCTATAAATATATGTTGTCAATGATGAAAGTGGACATTAGAAATAAAGGGCTGGCGCTATAGCACAGCTGGTAGGATGCTTCCCTTGCATGTGACTGACCCAGATTTAATCCTTGGCAACCATATGGCCCCCTGAATCTACCAATAGTGATACCCAAGCTCAGAGTCAGTTGTAAGCTCTGAGCACTGATGGGTGTGGTCCAACTCCAATGCCCCTCCCCAAGAGAACAATAGAGTAGAAGAAAAAACAAGAAATATTCTCCAAACTATAACAACTTTTCAATGCTACAAAGATTAGTGAATAAAAAAGATTGCATTCACAACAAATGGTGCTAAAATAATTGGTTGTCTGAGGTCAAAAACAAACTAAAACTTTGACTGACTTCATGTATGCACAAACATCAACTCCAAATATTTTGTTGACATAAGTTAAAACATACAACATGGAAACACACAGACATGAGGCAGAGCTGCTACTCGATCTCCATGTGCCAGCTGCTCATGAGGCGCCCGGGAGGGGTGGCGGGTTTTAGCCCTGGCCCACCACCCCAGAAGAGCCTTGTAACAAGCCAGACAACATCCCACTCCATGAGGGCCTCCATTTTCCACATCTGGACTTCCCCCTCATTAGAACTCCACCCAGCAGACCAGCCTATCACAGCCCAGCTCATCGAGATCCACCCTGCAGCAGTCTTTTTTTAAATCCGGCCCAGGTGTGCTGATTCAGAGACTCACAGACATGGGGCAGAGCTGCTACTCGCTCTCCCCTTTGCCCAGCCGCTCATGAGGCGCCCAGGAGGGATGGCGGGTTCTGGCCCTGTCCCACCACCACAGCAGAGCCTTGCAATAAGCCGGATGACCCCCACTCTATGAAGACGTCCATTTTCCACATCTGGACTTCCCACTTATCAGAATTCCCCCAGCAGAACAGCTTATCACAGCCCGGCAGGCGCCCGCGTGGTTCATCAATAAATGCTGGATTTTGAGATGACTACAAGAGTATGCTACCTGCACGGCAGAGCCTGGCAAGCTACTTGTGTCA
Source organism: Cryptotis parvus (assembly GCA_021461705.1). Lineage (NCBI taxonomy): Eukaryota > Metazoa > Chordata > Mammalia > Eulipotyphla > Soricidae > Cryptotis > Cryptotis parvus. The sequence continues at coordinate 10,877 of JAJIBD010022836.1, read as the reverse complement.
TATTTGATATCCCAAATACCAGTAACAATTATAGACCTCATTCCCATGACCTGATGGAATGGTCTGAGGCTCATTATATTCCTCGAGCAAGCAGGTGCCCTTGGGCTCTACTTACATGAGACAGGACATATGGAGATGTTACTTGTGCCCACTCGAGCAAATCAATGATGAATGGGAAGACAGTGATACAGTGATACAGTGAAGTTAAAACATAAAACTATAGAACGTGAGATATAATCAATTTGTCTAACTCTAGATTGGTGATGAAATAATTTTAGATACATCTTTAATGTGCAATACATGAGAGAAAAGAATGATAAACTTTTACCTTTATTAAAATTAAATACTTTTTCCTCTGAAAGATAATCTTAAGAGACTGACAAAAATAGCTAAACTCAGATAAAACTTTTCAAATCATATATTTAATAAAGAACTTGTGTTGGAGCAAGAAAGATAATACAGTGGGGCAGGGCTTTTACCTTGCACATGTCCTACCTCACCTCAAATCCCATGCCAATACTGCATATGGTCTCCCAACTACCACGAGGAGTCATCCCTGAGCACAGAGCCAGAAGTAAACACAAGCACAGAGTCATAGATAAAAAGCCCTGAGTAATTCCAGGGGTGGCTCATGTACTCCCACCCCCTGCCAACCCAAATAGAACTTGTTTATACAATATTAAAAAATATCTTTCAAAACAATAATAACTAAATGATTAATACAATTAAATACCAGAAAGATATGTACAGGGCCAGAGAGATAATTCAAAGGGCTACTTAGCACTCCAGGGTCCTGGGTTTTATACTTTATCCTTAGTATTAAAAGTATCATCACTGGAACGTAAAACTCTCTTATATCAGCTCTGAGCTGAAACCAGCTTCAAGTACCACCAGGTGTTAGCCCAAACATGTGTTAAAAAATGCAGTTACAATGACTTTCCAAAGGGTTATATAAATAGAAATTATGTTCATACCATTATTTACCATTAACATAATGCAAATTAAAAGCATTCTTTGACATAAATCTCTATTAAATACTATAATCTAAAGGGGAAAATAATTAATAGAAAGGATGTAGGCCAAAAGAAATCCACAATGAATATGATAAAAAGCCAAAGCGGCATGGACATTTTGAAAAACAGTTTGCCAGTCCATTCAAAGTGTGAAAATTACGCTATCTTAAAATTGATAATTATTCTACATCGCAGTTTGTAATCCTGTTCCCATGTATGTATCTAGCATATTTGAAAATATATTTTCACACAAAGTACTGTAAATAAATATATATACAGAGGTAACATCCATGACAATCTCAGTCTAGAAGCAATTCATATGCCATTTGGTTGACAAATGCATTGCACACTATGATAGAGCTATGAAACAAAACATCATTCACCAAATAAATAACGAGGCTATTCCTTAGATTAAAAATATGAATAAATTTTAATGTAAATCACTGACTAAAAGAAGTCTAATTGAAGTGCCACATATTAATGGTTTCATTCAGATATTCTGTAAAAGACCAAATTTTAGTTAGTTTAAGAGTATGTGAAACAGGATTTTTGACTAGGAATTCCTTTTAGAATGATGGAGCAAATACATGTGGTACTAGAATTTTAAATATATAATTGTGAGTTTTTACAGTGTCTTACAAAATGTATTGCATTGGGAATGAATATTAGCTTGTACAATATTAAAATAACCAAGATGCTAGTGGATCCTGGAATGGAGGGCAGATGATGATAAAAGAATCCAACATTATCACAAATGTTGACATTTCTCTGAAGTAATGAGGGAAAATGTACAAACCTTAGTAAATAAAGGTTTTTTAATAGAAAATATAAAACTAAATACCCATTATGAATTGCTCTTAGATATGATGCATTCTAGTAGGTAATTTTGTTCTCTCAAAATAAAACTCAAGAGTCTCTAAATATACACAGTTATGTCTTTGAGAGTAGCTTCAATTTTACCCCTTATATATTCTATTTATATAGTCTGTTATCACTATCACCATCACTATCTTCCAGTTCATCATCTATTTGCTAGAGCGGGCACCAGTAATATCTCCATATGTCCTGTCTCATGCTAGTAGAACCCAAAGGCATCCGCTTGCTCCAGGAACATAAAGAGCCTCAAACCATTATATTAGGTCATGAGAATGACCTAATATAAATGTTACTGGTATTTGGCATATCAAATAAGACACTAGCAGCTTGCCAGGCTTGCTGTGCGGGTGCATACTTTTGTAGTCACCTCTAAATAATGCATTTATTGATGAACCGTGCGGCCATGGCTGTGATAGTCTGGTCTGCTGGGTGGAGTTGTGATGAGAGGGAAGTCCGGATGTGGAAAATGGTGGCCCCCATGAAGTAGGGGGTCGTCTGGCTTATTGTGAGGTTCTGCTGGGGTGGCAGGCCAGAGCTAGAAACTGCCATGCCTCCCAGGCGCCTCATGAGCGACTGGGCACAGGGAGAGCAAGTAGCAGCTCTGCCCCATGTCTGAGAGTCTCTGGTTCAGCATACCTTAGGAAGACTGGCAACAGCAGGGACTCAGCATTCTTCAGCATTGATTTAGAAGCAGCAGCGGCCATTTAGCAATCCTGGGTAGGCTGTCCAGTCACTGCCATCAAGTGTAGCTTCGTGTCCAACACTTCAGGCCTTCAGGTCACAGAGAACAGCATGTTTCTGGGGAACCCTCAGAAGCGGACCAAGGATGCTCAGCAATGAGGAGGTGAGGTGGAATTCAGTCTGCAACTAGACCCAGCATTCAGGAAGATCGAAGAACACATCTTGCACAGAAAAAGACGGTGAAGTTGGAGATTTTCCTGCTTCTGAGAGAGTCTGTGTCAGGTGATAACATTACAGAGCAACTGAACAACCTGTTCAGGCTCGGCCTGTAACTTCCACCCTGAGCGCTGCCCCAACACCTTTCTTATACTTGTTTCTCCCAGCAATCTACGCACATAGATATGAACAGCTCAAGAACAAGATGACTAGAGAGTATGTCATGCAAAAGACATTTCCCAGAAAAGGCATATATTGTTACCCTTTATATATTTTATTACTGTCCTTTCAACATTCTGATTTCACTATGTGTGTAACTCTGTGATCTTTTCCTATTAAAACTCTAGTATTCAAATCTTTCTCTAAAGTTTTATGTCTCCAAATGCAGCTTTTTGAATTTTCTGGGTTTTGTATACCTTCTGTATCTAATTTCCCAAAGACTGTACTTTAATCAAATGTTTATGTTATCTAGTAACATAACCTTTGTCTAATTCAAATATTAAAAAAGTATGTGTTATAGTTTCTAGTACACACTTACATAGTTTCACATTTCATTTATTCTAGAAACATTCAGTGGTGTTCATGGACTATTCGTGGTTCTGCTTGGGAATGACTCCTGGCATGATCATGGGATCATACGTAGTGCAGAGGCTGAACTATACTTGGCTCACATGCAAGACCCTAAGTACTCTATATATCTTTCTCATAACATTTGCACTTTAAGTCTTAATTTGAAAAAAAGTTTCAACTTCAAACTACTATTCTTGGCATTTCAATGATGACAAAGTAAATTGTATAAATTATATTATATTATATTATATTATATTATAATTGAATGATCTAAATTTCCCTTTCATATTTTGCAGAATTTTAGATATTAGAATTAAATATAACCAAGTAGCTAGTGGTTTATTTAGCTATTAGAACTAAACTTAGATATTAGAATCAAAAACAATAATTTTAATTATTAATTAAATATTAAAATGTTAATTAAAATTAGTCACAACACAATATTTGTATGCAACTCTTTATAACAAAACGTATGACATCGAAAGTACATATTATGAAGAATTAAAAAACCTAAAATATAGAGTATATACTATGAACCTCTGACTCTGGGCACATCTCTTTGACTCCACCATTCTCCCTGCATTAACATACGGCTCAGAGACCTGGGCCCTATGAAAGCAGGATGAGAATGCTATTCAGGTCTCCCAAAGAGGAATCAAAAGAGCTATGCTTGGAATATCACGCATCACTCAAGTGAGAGAAGGAATCCAGAGTTCCAACCTACAACTATGATCCAGAGTCAGGGACACTGTCTCATTTGCCAGGGCATCAAAAATCAGATGGGCTGGACACGTAATGCAGTTTGGAGATGATCGCTGGACTAGAGTCATTATGACTGGATCCCACAACAGGTCAAAATATCACGTGGCCGCCCACCTACAAAATGGTTAGACTTCTTCGTCAACACCCTGAAAGAACGGTTTGAGGCTCTTCATATTCCTGAAACAACAAGATGCTATTGGGCTACAATGGCACGTGATAGGGTCACATGGAAATGTTACTAGCACCAGCTCGAGCAAATTGATGAATATGGGATGTCAAGTGATCGAAAGTGATCAAGTGAAGTGTGAAAATATATATTCTAATAATTTAAACGAAATACTAACTATTCAGTGTGATAAACTCATGAGCGGGGTTAAATCTAATGTGAAAATATTTATGAAGTATCACACAGATCAATAGTTTCTCTGATAAAGAAAGATTTTCTGGTAAAAAAGCATAAATATTTAGTGATATTTTATTCAGAAAACTTTTTAGTCAACTGGACTATAACTTTATATCTGTGTTTAGCAGATCAAAGTTGCATTGGGAAATTGTCATTTACATCCTTTATCCCTTACGTGAATGATTGATTAATATTGAAAGCACAAATGTTCACATTCGTAATTTAAATTGTTGTATGCTTTGTATTCTGTAGCCTAATGAATGTGGAAAGCAAAAAATCTATTCATCAATATTAGCATTTGTGTAAAGGACCTGTTAAATTAATGTTAACACAACTTTTAAAAACTGGTTGATGTTATCTATTAAGCAGCTACACGTTGCCTGCAGTCTGTAACTATTGACAAGAAATTCAGTGACAGAGCTCCTACTATTTACCTATTGCAGTCTAAAATAACCCATTCTCTTTCATAGGATATAGAAGAATGAGGTAAAAAAAAATTTCGATTTTACTATATTTTTATTTAAATTTTACTGATTCCTGGATATATTACTGATATTTGGCATTAACAATTACTGGATATATTAGTTGTCAACTGCTTTAATAAATAATCAGAAATTTAGCAATTAAAATTGCTTGTTTATCATTTTGTAGTATATTGATCACAAACTGAAACACTGTTCAGGATCTTAAAAAATAGAAATCAAAGCACTACTAATTAAGATGTTTATATTTTTAAGTTAATAAAAAGAGTGCTTAAGGCAATATCTCACCTGGAGCATCAGTCTTCTAAAGGTTATTCTCATTCTTCCCAGATTTAAGTTGAATACCTCCCTTAGATTGTTATATTTTCTCATGGCTTGAATTTCTCTCACTCTCCGTCACTGACCTTAGAGCTTAGACCAAAATTTAAAGGGTTCATTAAATTAGGTTAGATTGATTACCTAGATCACCTCCTTTCCTGAAAGTTGTATATGGAACATAAAGTATCTGTGCCATGTCAGTGTTGACTGAGATAAAGTATGACAATATGGTTGTAAGAAGAGCTTTGTTTTTCTTGAAGTAAAAATAGAGGACCAGTCAGGGTAAAAGAACGCTCCACCCTTCTGCCTGGGTCAAAGTAAATTCTACTTAAAAATTGTTGCCACAGGTGAATTATTCTCAGTAAAAGGAACATTTACATTATGTCAGCATTTTTTAAGTATTTTATTATACCACCGTGAGATATACAAATAAAAAAGATATACAATTAAAAAGTTCATGTTTGGGTTTTGGTCATACAGTGTTCCAGCACCCGTCCCTCCACCAGTGCCCATCTCCCACCACCAACATCCCCGGTTCCCCCCCTTCCCCAGCCCACCTCCATGGCAGGTTCTTTATTTCTTTCCCTTTCTCTCTCTTTCTCTTTTCCTTCCCTTCCAGACTATGGATTACAGAACATACATTAAAAAGGTTGTCATGTGTATCCTTTTGCCTCTATTTAATGCTCAGTTCTAGGTTGGCATTAGTACCCTCGACAATTATTAGCACCCTGTTCCATTTTCTGTCTTACCTAACCTCTGACTCCCACACATTTGTGATAATTTCCACCTTTGACAAACCTCCTGATATATGTTTCACTTGACCTTGGATATTGGTATCATAATATGTACATATATATTTATGTTATGCAAATAAATGCAGTCATTCTGTATCTGTCTCTCTCCTTCTGGCTAATTTCGCTCAACATAATCTTCTCCATGTCCATCCATTTATAGGCAAATTTTATAACTTCATTTTTTCTAACAGCTGCATAGCATTCCATTGTGTAGATGCACCAAAGCTTCTTTATCCAGTCATCGATTTTCGGGCACTCTGGTTGCTTCCAGATTCTGGCTATTGTGAATAATGCTGCTATGAACATAAAAGTAGGGATGGTGTTTCCGCTGCGTATGTCAGCATTTTAAACTAATAAATATTTGCCTAAGAGGGTGTTAGGCAATTTTCAATATTCTGGCTCAAATAGAAAATAGCTCTTTTTTAATTCAGATGAAAACTATCTCTAAGGAAAACCAGTAGGGAGAAAACGAAACTAAAGAGACAAAACCACAATGTACATGTTTTTGTTTGTTTGTTTGTTTGTTTGTTTTTTAATTAAAAGTGAACTTTTGACTACTATCTTCACAGCACCTCTAGTTGGCCTCTGTTGCTGTAGCCAAGGGTTCGATATATTGGGAAAAGTTCAAAGGCTCTTCTTGTCTTGTTGGGCAAAAGGAAAGGTGATACTGTATCTCATTTCCACTGCTAACAAAAAAATTTCCACTATCTCAAATGTTGTCTACCTGATTTTGCAACTTTTCTTTTACGCAACTGAAATCCACCAAAGTCAGAGCAGCTGGGTCCTTATCAATGTCAGTGATGCAACCTGTCCAAAAATTTTGATTTTTCTTCTAATATTTATCAAATGACAAAATGACTATATTCCCTGCTAAATATTTATAATCACCTTTTTCTTTATGGAGGACTTTACTAGAATTTATAAGTGGTCATAAGTAAATATATACTTCCAATATATGTTATTAATGTTGGATAAATATATACTATATAGTTCAACTCTGCCATAAGGGAGTTATGGAATTTGTATGAGTTTAAAAAATGAATGGAGAAGTGCTAGGAAAGGAGCATAAGATGAATTGCCTCTTGATTATAAATATGCAAGGAAATTTCTCATCAAAAATTTACAAGAATTTGTCTTGTATATGTCTACTTGATGGTATACATGATATTCTCTCTGTGTTGCTGCATAATTTAGAGTATTATTATTATAAATTGCATATTTCATTATAATTTCTTCAATAACCAGAAACTATACGCTGTATTGCAGTAATTGATCACTTATTTTTTAAATTAGTGAATTAGGAATATGTGATTAGCAAAACTATTTATAATAATAGTGGGATATTTCAACACTCCACCTTTGTAATCAGACAGATCAACCAGAAAAAATATCAGTAACAAGACATAAGCTCTAAATGGAGAATTAGAAAAATAGTGCTCCCTCCAAAATAGACATTCTTTCTAGTGTTCATGGAATGACCTCTAGGATAGATCACATATTAGGGCGTTGTTCAAAATTTTGTAAATTTACAAATATAGATATTACTCAAAGCACCTTATTAGATATTTTACTTCTAAAAACTTTTAAATGAAGTTACTTTAATATCCAGGCCAAAAATATAACTATTACAATAGTCTGACAATAATACCCTCTGATGACCATTTCCTTTACAGATCTAAATTCTAGCTCAATTTTTAGCAGTTATATGCTTGGAAAACCTATTCATAACCATTTATGTGGGAAATTAATATAACCATCAATTACTTTCAAGATTTTAAAGTAGTATTTTTTCTGTGTGTTATATTTTGTGACTTGCTTTAAAAGTCATCAAAGTGAATTTACTGTGAGTTCTAAGCAAAAACTAATTGTTAATGCCACAGTGGATTTTCCTGTTCTGGTAGGTTCTTGAAAATTGTATTAAATATTTGTACACAAAACTCAGAAATAGAAAGTTAATTTATTGTACAGATGACTCCTGGTCTTTCCCCAAATGTCTAGGCCTCTCTGTTACCCGAGAATGAATTCCTGGTCCTGTTCCTAACTTTGTCCTCTCCAGTGTACAACTTACCTGGCCACGCTGCTCTCTCTCTGTCCTGAGTGTGCTTTCTCAGCCTCTGGCCATGACCACATGATGTGGGTAAGATCCCTGTATTCCACACCTACAACTGGACATCTCAACTGTACCCCAGTGGTCCCTGTTGTCCTTTGCCAGCTTTCCTTAGATTCCTGCCATGGTCCTGTGTACATGAGGCTCCTGTACTCAGTAACTTGCCATTACCTGGGCATCCATGGCCTGCCTGAACCTGAGCTATCCTACACCTCCTAGACCTGCACATAACCTGGTCCTCCGAGCCCAATCTGTCCTTCCGTTGCCTGGCCTTGCATGGTCTATCTGTACTGGGCCCTGCACCTGGGCATGCTGCCTTAACTGATCTGGGGAGAGAAAGGGAGTCAGCAATGGAGCAAGCGGGCCAGAGAGGGGAGAGGGGCTGGGGGTACCTTTTATTTGCTGCCAATTCCCACCCCAGATGTCCTTTTCTATTGGCTACCTATTTCATGGGTGTGTTTGTCTATCTGTGACCTGGTACTTTCTACCTTAGCTCCCACTGTATCATAAGGATGCTCTGTGCCTTCAACTCATATTTTATTTCTATCCTTAGATTATTAGGTAAAACTACATTGATATGCAATTTAGAGAAAGGCTACTTTAAAAAGATAAGTCTACCAAAGATTCATGTATGAACATGGTATTCTCAATTGGCAATTAACTAAATAATCAATGCCTAAAAATAATGTGCTTAATTTTATTAAATTATGAGAATTTTATTAAATTCATTAAATTTTATTAAATTATGAGAATTAACTATGTTCAAATTAAATTTATTAAATAAATATTAAATAGCGAGTAAATATTAAATAAACATTTATTTATTAAATTTAATTTAATGAATTTTATTAAATTATGGTAATTAACTATGTCCAAATTAAATGATCCTTTCTTTTTGCTTTTTTGCTTTTTTGGGTCACATCTGGTGATGCTCAGGGGTTACTCCTGGCTAATCCCATATGGGGGACCATTTGGGATGTTGGGGATTGAACCCTGTGTCGACCACATGCAAGGCAAATGCCCTACCCACTGTGCTATCATTCTGGCCCCAAATGATCCTTTCTTAACTTGATAAACACAGATTTGAATTTATTTCTATTGCTAAATAGATCGAAGTGCCAGGAATCAACAGCATTTCATGACCAATAGTTATTGATGCATAAAGATATTCATGTCACTTGTTTATAAGTTAAATATCCGGAAATGTTTTAGCCAACCTGCCCCTCGAGGTGTTGCAGGTGTGGCTGCGGTGCCCAGCTGCATCAGCAGGTGGCAGACATGAGACAGGCTTGTCTACACCCAGGGCTCTGCCCCACGAACTCTGAATGATTGATGGTCTGACATAAAAAAAGACTGGGCCCCCTAGGATGAACCGAGAGCCGCGGCAGAGTCTGGCAAGCTACCTGTGATATATTCAATATGCCAAAAAGCAGTAACAATAATGAACTTCATTCCCAAAGATTGAGAGACGTTACTGGCACCCGCTCAAGCAAAGTATGGATAATAAGAAGACAATTGATACAAGTTTTAGCCAAAGAATATTGTTAAGAGAATAAAAAGCCCTGATAGTAGCCATTATTTGGAACTTTGACTTGGCATTTCTTATCTATAGGATTAAGAATAGAGTTGAATAATTTACTTGTTGCCTCCTTAGTTTTCTCATATGTAAATTAGTTTGCTAATTTAGAGTCACCATAAATTTGGCTAAGCTAATGTGTGTAGGTCTATGCAATAGTGTTCTGTTACTGTACTACAAATTATCACATTTAGCTTAAAATAAGACATTTATATTCTAGATTTATGTGGGTGAGAATTAGTCCTTGGTTAGCTGTGTTTTCTTCAGGCACTCACTGTGACACACATGTACTGAATGTGGATACAGAGCATTCATTAGAGAACTAAACTTTCCAGATTCCCAGGTTATTAATATTATTTATGAACTGATATAATTAAGAGTTCTTTATTTTCAGAGATAATAAACTACAAGAGTCCTGAGGAAGGACTCCACCCAGCACACCAGCCTATCAGCGGCCGCACGGTTCATCAATAAATGCTGGACTTAGAGATGCCTACAAGAGTATGCTACCTGCACGGCAGAGCCTGGCAAGCTACCCGTGTTGTATTTGATATATATGCCAAATAACAGTAACAATTATAGACCTCATTCGCGGAATGGATTGAGGCTCTTTATGTTCCTGGAGCAAGCAGATGCCTTGGGCTCTACTAGCATGAGACAGGACATATGGAGATGTTACTGGGGCCCGCTCGAGCAAATCGATGATGAACGGGAAGATAGTGATACAGTGATTATTGATTGCAATGCTAAAATTTTAATTTCTTAGCTGATGACCACACTCAGCCACTGGAAGCTTTCTTACATTTTTTTTTCCATGAGGATCCTACAAGATTATCACATAATCCATGACATTTTCCCTTCACAGAAGTGGACATAGCAAATCTATTAGTAAGATAGTTATGTAATAAACCATAGTTATTGGTGTGATTCTCTACCATGTTGGCCACATTTTTTTGGATAGGAGTAAGTTTATTTTACGCACACTGAAAGTGAAAAGAATTAGTAAAAGTCGTATTGGAAGTCCAGAATGATTTAGGGTCATTTGTATCTCTCTCTGAAAAAACAGAGTGTGAAACTAA
>JAJIBD010022835.1:0-63721 GCA_021461705.1 Cryptotis parvus | reverse complement strand
AAATAACTCACTCAGTATAAAATCAATATACATTTGCACATTTTAATATGAATAAACTAAATCTAAATAGACATTTAGGAGCAATGAAAGTGAAACATAAAGAAAAAGCACTGGAAAAATATCAACATAAAAATGATAATTTGAAGCTATTCAGATATGGATTACTTCTTTATATCTATAAAACTAATTTTCTCATTTAATTTCTTAATAATAAAACAATTTTGAAATTGGTTTTATGTCACTCATAAAGCGAGTGATATGTCACTCATAAAACATGAGTGACAAGGCAACACGACTGTGATAAGAACATTCAGCCCGTTTTTCTCTTTTAAACATCTTGAGCCCTGTTGTTTACATATTTTTATCTCTATGTCATAGTCCCACCATATAGCAGTCTATTTCAAGCCCAGGTATGCCTGATCCAGAGACTCAGATACACAAGGCAAGAGCTGCTACAGGCTCCCCCTGTGCCCACCTGATCATGAGGTGCCCAGGAAAGGAAGGCGGGTTCTGACAATGGCCCGCCATCCCAGCAGAGCCTCGAAGAAGCCAGAGGAACCCCATACAATGAGGGCCTCCGATTTCAACATCTGGACCCACACAGCTCATCAAGCTCCACCCAGCAGAAAAGCCCATCTTTCCCTTTCTGGGGTGGCATCTTGTGGTTCATCAATAAATGCATGAGATGAGAGGCTACTACAAAGTATCCCACCCGCATGGCAGAGCCTGGCAAGCTACTCATTTTCAGTATTTGATATGCCAAAAGCCAGTAATAATTATAGACCTCATTCCCATGACCTGAAGGAATATTTTGAGGCTCTTCATATACCTGGAGCAAGCAGATGCCCTTGGGCATGTGACAGGATGTATGGAGATGTTACTGGCTCCCGCTGGGGTAAATTGATGAACAATGGGAAGACAAGTGGTGCAAGTGAAGTGATACTTCTGTAAATCACTGTCACTGTCTGTCTTCCCATTGTTCATCGATTTGCTCAAGTGGGCACTAATGGTATCTCCATTAGTCCTGTCACAAGCAAGTGCAACCCAAGGGCATCTACTTGCTACAGGGATAGGAGGAGCCAAAACCATTCTTCCAGGTTATGGAACTGGGGTCCATAATAGTTACTAGTCTTTGGCATAAAAAGTAAGTAAAACATGGTAGCTTGCCAGGCTTTACTGTGAGGGTGGTATAGTCTCAGTAGAAGGCTCTCAACCAGAGCATTTACTGATGAAACTTAAAAGGGAGAAGATCAGGTTTTCTCTTTGGATGTGGGTCCCAAATCCCGGGAGACCTGAAGAACTGCTGCTGGTCATGCCTGTTATCACAAAGATCATTTCTGTTTCACAATGTTTTTTTCCTGAGCTCAGAGCATTTTTTGATGGGGTGGGGGGACCCCTGGCAGGTTCGGGTTTATTCCTGCGTCAGTACTGGTGACTCACGGTAGCTGTGGGGGTGATGGGGATTGAACCTGGATTGGCCCTGTGCGAGGCGAGCACCTTAACTCAGCTTTCTGGATTATACTATTTGTGAGGCTGGGGGATGGACACATGCTTGCTTCCTGCTGTGTCGGGGCCGAAAGCCTGACTTCAAGGGTTTCCCTCTCGGGAGGCTTGCTGGACCATCGGTGCCAGGGATTCGAACCTGGGTTTGACCAGGCAAGGCTGACACCTCACCTGCAGCCAGATTTGGGGCACTACTCACTTCTGTAAATACATTATTTTTTTGTTCAATATTTTCTCTATAGTGTTTAGCTTGCTAAGGACAATTCTGGAGCATGAATTGTCTAAGGACAATTCTAGAGCATGAAATATCTCAGTGTAATTACATTCTAGAGGAAAATATAACTCATGCTTCTGTAAACATCAGCCACAACAGTTTTAATTTTATAGATGAGCGAAACAAAATTGATAAAATCTAAACATTTACAATTTTGTTTTAGCCACCATGGTTTACAATATTGTCAAGGTAAGGTTTCACACATAACAGCATTCACCAGGAGTGCTAGTTACCCTCTCTCAAACTCCCTTTGTCCCTCTCCATCCTACTCTCTCCGCTTGTTTATTATTGCAGACAAATTCTAGGTTTCTGTTTTCTTTGGACATGTATTTCTCTGTTTCCTTATATTCCCCCTCTGAAAGAAATTATTCTCTGTCTAAACATCTTCTTCTCACTAACTTGATTCGACATGATACTCTTTAGAGTCTTGAAAATAGCAGCAAATTGCATGGTTTGGCTTTCTTATAGTAGAGTATTACTCGATGTGTATTTGGGTCACAGTTAAGCTGGTCATCTCATCTGATTGTTGAACATATGGTTTTATCTGTGTTTGGCTATTGTGAATAGCTCTGCAATGAATGTAATAGTGTGAATATCTTTTATAAACAGAGTTTTTGATTGTTTGGGATAGACAACACAAGTTTGTAGCAGTGTAGAAAGTGGCACCAATTACAGATACCTGTTAGGTACAAAGCACCACCTGATGTTTAAACCCCTCCATCTTTGATTTTTTTTCATTTACTGTGTTTATATGCTAAATGTGAGTTAGGAAAAAATGTGATCACCAAGTAAATTAATTGAGAAAGAAGAAATGTGTCAAATGATTTAATCTGATTAAATCTTATTATTGAATTTAGAATGATGTACTAATGAGATCACTGACTGAGAATCTAAGTGTTTGAAATTATGACTGTTGATGGTTTAGTCAAAACTTTTTTTAGAGATGGGTAACATATAGTTGATTTAAAGAAAGCCTTTGATTCTGTGGAGACTGAAGTGGTCATCGAACTCCTATCACAGCCCAGTCATTTAGAGATGACTACAAAGAGTATGCTACCCGCACCTTGCTTGGCAGAGCCTGGCAAGCTACCCGTGTCATATTTGATATGGCCAAATACCAGTAACTATTATAGACCTCATTCCCATGACCTGTTGGAATGATTTGAGGCTCTTTATGTTCCTAGAGCAAGCAGGTGCCCTTGGGCTCTACTTGAATGAGACAGGACATATGGAGATGTTACTGGTGCTCCGCTCGAGCAAATCGATGATGAATGGGAAGACAGTGATACATTGACAGTGATATGCTTGCTGATGACATTGTTCTAATAACACCAAACATTAGCCAAGCAGCACAAATGCTGGCGACTTTGGCCGAGAATGCAGAAAAATAGGCCTACAGCTGAATCTCAACAAAACTATGTTCATAAGAAATGAACTAGTTCCAGAGGCCTCATTCATTCTCAAAGGAACAAACATCTCTGAATGCAACAGTTATGTGTATCTAGGTCGAGAAGTCAACACGATGAATGACCTAAAATCTGAGCTGCGCAGGAGGAAGAGAGCAGCATGGAATGCCTTCCAAAGAATTGAAGAAATAGCTAAAAAAGACAAAGAACCTCCGGCTCCAGGCACAACTCTTCAACTCCACCGTTCTCCCTGCATTAACATATGCCTCAGAGACCGAGACCCTACAAAAGCAGGATGATAATTCTATTCGGGTCTTCTGAAGAGGAATCGAAAGAGCTATGCTTGGAATATCACGCCTCACTCAAATGGAAGAAGGAATCCAGAGCTCTGACCTCAGTTGCTGTTCAAGAGTCAGTGATGCTGTCTCGTTTGCCAAGGCATCGAAAATCAGATGGGCTGGACATGTAATGCAATTTGAGAGTGACCACTGGACTAGAGCCGTTCCCACAGGCTATCAAAAGATCACGTGGCCGCCCACCTACAAGATGGTCAGACTTCTTCGTCAAGACCCTGAACAAATGGTTTGAGGCTCTTTGTGTTCCTGAATCAACCAGATGCCATTGGGCTACACTGGCAAGTGTTAGGGTCAAATGGAAATGTTACTGGTGCCCGCTCGAACAAATCGATAAATAATGGGATGTCAAGTGATCAAGTGAACATATATTTTAATTTGTTAGTATATTCTGTGGCATTAGTAATCAAAACCTGGGCCTTTTGATTTTAATTTTTAAACTACAGATAAAGGTATTATAGCTCATGGCAGAGCCTGGTAATCTACCCATGTCGTATTTGATAGCCAAAAACCAGTAACATTATAGACCTCATTCCCATGACCAGAAGGATTGGTTTGAGGCTCTACGTATTCCTGGAGCCAGCACATGCCACTGGGCTACAATAGCATGTGAAAGGACATATGGAGATGTTACTGGTGCCCACTCGAGCAAATTGATGAACAAAGAGAAGACAAGTGATACAAGTGATAGCTCAAAGTTCCAGAGGAAATGCCTTGCATGTATTAGAGCTCAAGTTTAATCCTGGTAACACAGGCTTCCAAACCCTTTAAGGTTAGACCGTACTGACGCCAGAAACATAAGGCCATTCAGCTTTGCATTATGGGTCAAAGCACTGAATGACATAACTGAATGTCAGAATGTGTCCTTTCTGAAGTGGTTGGAAGCCCCTTCAGATGTGCAAAACATCTGAGAAAATACTGACTATTAGAAACTTGCTTGCAAATGTCTTTTTTTGGGGAGCGGTCTTTCACTTGTTTGTTTTTGAAGGGCCACATTCAGCTTTACTCAGGATTTATTGAAAGCTATTTGCTCAGAAATCATTCCTGTAGATATTCAGGGGATTAGATACATATGTAAATACGCTGGCATGTTTATTTGATTTATACTGAGGCATCAGTGGCATTTCAATGCCAATTTTCTCATTATAGAGTTGGATCTGGTTGGGAGCCATAAGGGTTAAAAAATCACGACGTCAAGGCAGTATCTCCAAGACAGTTCTGTTCACTCAAAAGGGTTGGTAACTATTATCAAAAAAGGTTGCAGTGATGCAACCATGAAAATTAAAATATTGAATACTTATTAAATAAGCCTTGTTACAGATATATTATAGTGCATTTATATAGTTTTTCTTCAGCATAGAAACATAGTACTAGATACTATTCTAGTATTCTAGTATTTTATTGATTACAGTATAATCTATAAAAATCTATAATTATTTTGCATTTACAAAAATATACCCAAGAATTCACATGCATATTTTAAAATTTTAGCTGGCAAAGGACATATTATTTTATATAATGTATAAATATGATAGTTAAATTCTGTTACCAGAATTAATTTGTTAAAATAGTCATCAGTTAATTCCGATAAACTGATACAATAATAATTCACCGAACCTGAAAAAAAAGAGCAAAAATATACTTATTGTCAAATCCCCAATTTAAAAATGAGATGAAAACACATAGGAAAGGGAGAAAAGAAAATAATTTAGTGTCTGGAGAACATTAGTTCCAAGCAGATTAAATAGTTAATGTAGTAGAAACGTTTCTTAGGATTCTATGGAGCATTTACAAATACAGTTTAAACATCATTAAGGCAAAGCATCTATTATCAACTTTTGAATATGACACCACTTTGATTAATATACCCCACCTTTTGCTTTGTTGACTGTCACTGCTCTGGCAATGAAAGGAAGGATTTAATAACATTAACACCAGCATCACCCTGATACCAACAGATGCTTTTACCAAACAAGTCATTCAATTTTTATATGCATATATTAAAATTAAACATAAGACACCTTACAGCAGCAATGATCCTTTCAGCATGTATTTCCTCCCATATATTCATAAAAATAACTGTGACATAACGACATGTATATTGGCTATGGGAGATACTGTTCCAAATCAAGCAGCTGTTATTTTATATTCTTTCAAAAAATTTTACTAGGAAATGAAATTGAAAATTCTCAGGATATTTTATTTAATTTTTTTAATTTTTAATGGTTTAATATTTGTTAAAAGTACAAAGTCCATATTTGGGAAATTACAGTGTGCTGGAATGATGCAAATTCTTAAAATCATCTACTTCAAATCTTTTTTTTTTTTTTTTTTTTGCTTTTTTGGGTCACACCGGCGATGCTCAGGGATTTCTCCTGGCTCTGCACTCAGGAATCACTCCTGGCGGTGCTCGGGGGGACCATATGGGATGCCGGGGATCGAACCTAGGCCGGCATGGGCGGCCGCGTGCAAGGCAAAAAGCCCTACCTGCTGGGCTATCGCTCCGGCCCCTTCAAATCATTTTTAAGAGGGAAAAATATAATGCATTTAATAATAAATACTGACCAGTTTGTTTTTCCTGAATTTATTAGTGGTAACAGATATTTTCTGCCACAATAATTAAACCAGTTTAAAATATAAAGATCAAAGGGTCTTATAGTATGGCATAATGTACAGACACTAATCTCAAAAAATATTTCAAGATAAGCTTTCAATTACATAAATCTCTTAAATTCCTTAAATGAATTGAGAAGAAGATAATGACATATTTTCTTAAGCTCTCTTCATTCTTCTCCTTTATCTTTAAGTTTCATGTGCTTCTTATTACTGGATATATCTAACATATATTTAGAACAGAACTTTCTGTTAAAAAAAGAGCTAAAACTGGGGCCAGAGCGATAGCCCAGCAGGTAGGCGTTTACCTTGCATGTGCCTAGGTTCGATCTCCAGCGTCCCATATGGTCCCCAGAGCACCGCCAGGAGTAATTCCTGAGTGCAGAGCCAGGAGTAACCCCTGAGCATCGCTGGTGTGACCCAAAAAGCAAAAAAAAAAAAAAAAAGAGAGAGAGCTAAAACTACCATGTTGATACTTAATAATACACATTTTAATAAGCATATTTATCCAAAGTATTTACTGATATGATATTTGTAAAACTAATAAATCTATAAAGCATCAGGATTTTTATTTCTGCTCTTAATGATTCTGTAGGTTAGTAAGTACTATTCTGAATAAAAATCACATCTTAAAAAAGTAAATTCTATTGTAAATTAGTATTCACTATCACTATCACTATCTTCCCGTTAATCATCTATTTGCTAGAGCAGACACCAGTAATATCTCCATATGTCCTGGCTCATGCTAGGAGAACCCAAAGGCATCCACTTGCTCCAGGAACATAAAGAGCCTCAAACCATTATATTAGGTCACGGGAATGACCTAATATAAATGTTAATGGTATTTGGCATATCAAATACTACACGAAGCAGCTTGCCAGGCTTGCCGTGCGGGTGACATACTGTTGTGGTCACCTCTAAATAAAGCATTTATTGATGAACTGCAAGGCTGAAAGCAGCTGCGTGACCCGGGCTGTGATAGTCTGGTCTGCAGGGTGGAGTTGTGACAAGAGGAAAGTCTGGATGTGGAAAATGGCGGGCCCCATGGAGTATGGGGGGTAGTCTGGCTTGTTGTGAGGCTCTGCTGGGGTGGCAGGACAGGGCTAGAACCCACCATGCCTCCTGGGTGCCTTATGACCGGCTGGGCACAGGGAGAGCTAGTAGCTAATAATAGTATAACAAACCAGCACCAAAATATAGTTTTACTGCATGAATAAGTGAAAATAGCGGCCACGAATATTCCTTCATAATAATAGGGAATCTCAGTAACTTTTATAGAGCAAATCTTTTTTAAAACTTAATATCTGTACAGAAGAGTATGACTGAAGTCAGGTGCATAAAATAAAAGCTTTGAAAATCTATAAATAATAATAGACACTTATATATGTGCAGAATGAGATAATGTATTGAGACTTTTTCATACTAAAACATAATATTTGGAGTATGAATCTTTTATGAATTTAATATTATTTATGCACTGTTGTCACATACACTGATTTTAAATACTTTAATAAACAAATTTAGAAGTTGGAAGCATGGTGAAAAAGTTCCAGAAGAATTATTACAAGTTAATGATTCCTAAGAATATTTGATGAACCTTTGCTTTTAGAATTTTTTAAACAATGACTTAAAATTCTTAAATTAAAGCGTGAAATATCATAACTCTTAACGATTCTATAAGGTTTGAACAGTTATCATAAGATTTTGAGCAGTATTTTGACAACAGAAATGTTGGATTTACATTGTCACTTGTCACTTGTCTTCCCGTTGTTCATCGACTTGCTCGAGTGGGCACCAGTCACGACTCCATTCATTGGGAATGAGGTCCATATTTGTTACTGTTTTTGGCATATCGAATACACCACGGGTAGCTTGCCAGGCTCGCCTGTGGCTCTGGGTTCATCCAAGGGGGTCCAATATTTTTTATATCAGACCATCAACTATTCAGAGCCCATAGAGCAAAGCTCCGGGGGTGTAGACAAGCCTGCCATCTGTCTGCCACCTGCTAACATACCCAAGCACCTCAGCCACACCTGCAACACCTCAAGGGGGCAGTACAAAAAAATACTAACAAAGCTATAGTTTTTTTCAATCATTAAATATAAAAGACACATACAGGGGTTGGAGGAATAGTACAACAGGGAGGGCATTTGCCTGCACATGGCCAACCTGGATTCGATCCCTGGAATCCCGTAATGTGCCCCCATTCCCCCAAGCGTCGCCAGGAGTAATTCCTGAGCATTTTCAGGTGTGACCTAATACGCAAAATAAAAAAAGAATAGAAAAAGAAAAAAAGCATACAGGGAGGTGCTAATTCATCAAGAACACCACAGCACCAGTAGCAGGAGTGACAGCACAGCAGGTAGGGCATTTACCTTGCTCGCAGCTGACCTCTGTTCTATCCCTGGTATCCCTTATGGCCCCGAGCATGCCAGGAGTAAGTCAGGTGTGATCAAAAAGAAAAAAAAATCCACAGGTACCAGAGCACAATAGGATGGTGGGGACGGCTTTTGCCTTGAGCGTGGCAAACCTGGGTTAGATCCCAGGCATCCTATATGGTCCCTCAGCACCCAAAAGTAATGCCTGAGTGCAGAGCCAGGAGTAATCCCTGAGCATCAACGTGTGTGACCCAAAAGGAAAAAAAAATCCACAACGCTCAACCATATAGTTCAAGTAACATTAATATACAGAATTATGAATATTAATCAAGATCTATAATAGATAGTCATAATCCATCACTGCTTTCAAATAAGAGAAGATTGGCATTCTATTCCAAATCTAGACTTAAAAAAGAGCTATAACAAAATCTCTTGTTATTTGTATTAATGTTTTTATACAGCTAGAGAAAGATGAAGTACCATGGAAATAAGAAAGGACAAGATGAATTATAAACATTTGTCACTGACAAAAATTAACTCTAAATTAACCCCCCAGTGAAATATTTTCCTTTTCTCATAGCATAGCTAACACAGTTTTAGAAGATAGTCTCAGAACATTTTATTTCCTTCAGGTTCTGATATAATATGCTCTAATTTTCTTTATGCAAAAAAAAAACAATATTGGGGGTCTTTGATGTTCAATGTAAACAGTGATAAGAATAAGCCAGTGATAAACAAAACGATATCAGAAAATTCCCCAGCGTGTAAAAACCGTTCATATTATACAATTAAAGCACAGTAGGAAGACATTTATTTAACAATTTCACATTTAACTCTACCTTGCAGAATAGTTTTTATATTACTCTAAAGTAGTTTAATTGATTGTTATGAAGTACACACGGTCCTTGGTGAGGGATTAATCATTTTAAATTAAAAATGTAACTTTATGCAATGGGTAATAGTAATTTAATGAGAGTTTGGACATAAATTTATATTAATTTAAGTAGTAACTTTCAAATCTTG
This sequence comes from Cryptotis parvus, assembly GCA_021461705.1. Lineage (NCBI taxonomy): Eukaryota > Metazoa > Chordata > Mammalia > Eulipotyphla > Soricidae > Cryptotis > Cryptotis parvus. The sequence continues at coordinate 54,171 of JAJIBD010022835.1, read as the reverse complement.
TGTGGGAATATGATTTATCTTTGGAGGAGATGCATTACATTTGGATAAATAGGTGAAATATAATAGTACTCAAGTGAAATATAGTTATGTTTTATATTCTAAAGAGTTGGTAATTCTTCAGGTCAAAATTTGAAACACGTAGGTTTTTCCTGTTAGTAAAATATATCATACTACTAATGAGTTTGCCATTCACATACTGCTTAATATTAAAAATATGAAAATAAACAAAATGATAACATATAAACCTTTTAATGCTATAGTGATCTCACTGTGGATTCAAGCTAGACAAATTAGTAGCTTAATATGTTCTTCACAAAAAATAATAAAAACGTTCCATTGAGACCTTTATTTTGACTCTGCAAATTAGAGAATATTTCATAAATCCCTGAAATTCAACAACATGAAAAAATAATTCTAGTGTACAAGATCTATTTATCATAACATTAGTATGACTAGTTTGTACTTGAAAGTCCTGAACTTTTCAAACCTCTTGTACTACACAGTGCTACCAAGAGAAGACTGTATTATTCAGATTTGTCCACCTGAATATGTGGTAACATCCTCACTTTTTGTAGTTCCTCTTTAGACCATACTCATTTTATTTTTTTCTTTGCTGTTTTTTTTTGGGGTGTGTCACACCTGGCAATGCTCAGGGTTTACTCCTGGCTCTTTTCTCAGGAATTACCCCTGGCAGTGCTCAGGGTACCATATGGGATGCCGGGGATTGAACCCGGTTCGGTTGCATGCAATGCAAACGCCCTACCTGCTGGGTTATCTCTCTGGCACACCATACTCATTTCAGAAGATACTTGTATGTCATTGCCGAAACAACTTTGTGAATGTTTTAGACAACCCATTTCCAAATTGTAATATATACATGGTGCATACCGAAAGACATTCTTTTACAATTTGTATTCATGCTTTATTTATAAATAGGATGGATCTTTATAATCATCTTGCTTCCCACCACAAAGTAATACCTAATTCAATGATAGTCTTGAATTTCTCCCAACAAAGACTGTCCAACAACTATATATCCTGGGCAATGATGCGATTAAAGACAGGATTGCGATGATTCTTTTTTTTCATTTGCAAAGTCTGATATGTCATAAAGGTGAACCCCAACAATATTAAGATTCGAATTCCCTGGTCATGCTCAGGGGCTGACAACTGATAAACAAAATCCAGGAGTCCAGTACAGTTCCAAAAGGTTTTTTACTTTCTCACCAACAATTAAACATACTCTGCTACCACAATCAAGGGCAACAAACTCTCCCAAACCTAGAGCTGCTGACCAGATGCTTTGACCATGTGCTCTTAGCAATGTGTCTCCCACATGTAACTGTGTGAGACTGACCCTTGACCAAGCAAGCACCTTTTTCTTCCTAAAAAGCCAAAGCAAGAGCAAAAAACACCTCAAAATTTCGGCAGAACCACTTCTCTGAGGATCAAAACCAGTTTCTATGTGCAGATTCCAGATGAACCACACCTCTAGAGCAGTCAAAAGAAATGCTAATGTCAGAACTACATGCTGCCTTCCTCTCAGATCAGCTTTTTAGCAAACACCTAAAGAGGGGGCTGGTAAATAGAACTACACCTGATATTCACATCATACAATTCAGACTATATTCCTCATGTTAGATGGATATCTCCATTCCCACAAGGTACACTGTCCTATATGCACTGTCCAGGGCATTTTCTAAGTGACCTGCTCTTTGTTTAGTGTAAGACCTCTTCTTTGATTCTTGCAGAGTAAAATTCCCTTCCCTAAGGGTCTCTCAGATCAAAGTTAGGATACCTCTTCCTAGTATTATCCAGTCCCACATAAGGGACACATGAGGGATATAAGAAAATATCATCAATGTACATAATCTTGGAGACCATAGTAGAATTCATGATGAGATTCCCGAGTTATTATCCAGAGCTAAACACTCTTTATATCTGCCATAACCTCTTTCAATATTTACAGAAAAGAGAGATATCCTTAGCACAAAGCTCTGGCCTAAAGACATGTAAATAGCTTATATGAGGAGGGAAGGAATCCCAAATACAAAGATCCAGGGTTGGTAGCGTGTGGAATCAACCCAATAGTTCTCTAAACTTAACTAAAACAACTCAATGATTAAATTTCAGATAACAAAGTAATCAGTGGTAGAGAAGTAGAAAGAGAATACCTAAAGATACTCTTTTAATTAAACAAAAGCTACCCTGGCCTGCCACCCCAGCATAGCCCGCAACAAGCCAGACGACCACACTACTCTATGGGGGGCGCCATTTTCCACATCCTGACTTCCCTCTTGTCACAACTACACCCAGCAGGCCAGACTATCACAGCCCAGATCATCGACAACCACCCTGCAGCAGTATTTTTTTTCAATCCGGCCGAGGTATTCTGTACCAGAGACTCTCAGACATGGGGCAGAGCTGCTACGTGCTTTCCCTGTGCCCAGCCACTCATGAGGCACCCGGGAGGCATGGCGGTTTCTAGCCCTAGCCTGCCACCCCAGCAGAGCCCCACAACAAGCCAGACAACCCCCTATTCTATGGGGGCCGCCATTTTCCACATCGGGACTTCCCTCTTGTCACAACTCCACCCAGCAGACCAGACTATCACATCCTGGATCGTCTACACCCACCCTGCAGCAGTTTATTTTCAATCCGACCCAGGTATGCTGAACCAGAGACTCTCAGACATGGGGCAGAGCTGCTACTTGTTCTCCCTGTGCCCAGCCACTCATGAGGCGCCCGGGAGGCATGGAGGGTTCTAGCTCTGTCCTGCCACCCAGCAGAGCCTCACAACAAGCCAGGCGACCACCGTAGTCTATGGGGCCGCCATTTTCCACATCCGGACTTCCATCTCATCACAACTCCACCCAGCAGACCAGACTATCACAGCCAGGATCATTGACACCCACCCTGAAGCAGTTTTTTTTTTTTTCAACCCGGCCCAGGTATTCTGAACCTGGACTCTCAGACATGGAGCAGAGCTGCTACTTGCTCTCCCTGTACCCAGCCACTCATGAGGCGCCCGGAGGCATGGCAGCTTCTAGCCCTGGCCTGCCACCCCAGCAGAACCTCACAACAAGCCGGACGACCCCCCTACTCTATGGGGCCGCCATTTTCCACATTTAGACTTCCCTCTCATCACAACTCCACCGAGAAGTCAAGGCTATCACAGCCCAGATCATCAACACCCACTCTACAGCAGTTTTTTTTTTCAATCCGGCCCAGGTATTTTGAACCAGAGACTCTCAGACATGGGGCAGAGCTTCTACTTGCTCTCCCTGTGCCCAGCCCCTCATGAGGTGTCTGGGAGGCATGGCGGGTTCTAGCCCTGGCCTGCCACCCCAGCAGAGCCCCACAACAAGCCAGACGACCCCCTACTCTATGTGGCCCCCCATTTTCCACATCCTGACTTCCCTCTCGTCACAACTCCACCCAGCACACCAGACTATCACAGCGCGGATCATCAACACCCACTCTGTAGCAGTTTTTTTTTCAATCCGGCCCAGGTATGCTGAACCAGAGACTCTCCGACATGGGGCAGAGCTGCTACTTGCTCTCCCTGTGCCCAGCTGCTCATGAGGTGCCCGGGAGGCATGGCGGGTTCTAACCCTGTCCTGCCATCCCAGCAGAGCCCCACAACAAGCCAGGCGACCCCCTACTCTATGGGGGCAGCCATTTTCAACATCCGGACTTCCCTCTCATCACAACTCCACTCAGCAGACCAGCCTATCACAGCCAGGCTCACGCACCGCTAGTGGCCATGTGGTTCATCAATAAATGCTTTATTTAGAGGTGACTACAAGATTATACCACCCACACAGCTAGCCTGGCAAGCTGCTCGTGTTATATTTGATATGCCAAATAACACTAACATTTATATTAGGTCATTGCCATGACCTAATATAATGGTTTGAGGCTCTTTATGTTCCTGGAGCAAGCAAATGCCTTTGGGTTCTACTACCATGAGACAGGACATATGGAGATATTACTGGTGCCCGCTCTAGTAAATAGATGATGAGCGGGAAGATAGTGATAGTGATAGATAGAAGTCTTAAAAAGAAAATATAATATAGGTAGTCTCATTATAGAGCTTACACTAAAACATACTTCAATGAGACCTAAAAAGGAAAACAATCAGCCTTCATTTATTAGCAACTTTCTCTGTGTTTGCTAAATACTGTAACAGATACCTAAATTACAAAGATGAGTTAGACGAACATTCTTTTCTCCCAAATTTTCTTATCTGTTAGAAAGGTTGAAATGTCTAAAATATATTTTTTTTCTGACTCACTATTGCTTTCCTCCAGTCTCTACTTTCATTATTCCATACAATTTTTCTTTCTGTCGGAAATGAAGACAAGATACACATATATTCTAAGGATGACTTAAACCTCGATACTATGCATCATTTTGTTTCTATCAACCTAAAAGAATAATATTTACCAAGAAGTAAAATATTAGTAGTATGCTACATATGTAACTTTTCATGCAAAATTTTAAAATGTACATGATTCCTGAAGACAGTCTCAATCACTCTCTCTCTCTCTCACATAAAAACACATACAAACACACATACACTCCACACATACATACAATACCCTGCAACTTGACCAATGCAGAAAGAATAATTAAATAGGTCTATATAGAACTTACAAAGGCATGTATTCACTTAGAGTGGTGTGAAAATTGAATAAATGTTCAGATACATCTTAGTAAATCGGTAGTTTAATTCATTTAATCCCAAAATAATTAACATCAATAATATGAGTTACAGAAAATCACTGGAGAAACAAAACAATTTAATAATTGTTTTTGCTCTTTTGGGGTCACACCCGCGATGCTCAGGGGTTACTCCTGGCTCTGCACTCAGGAATTACTCCTGGCAGTGTTCGGGGGACCATATGGGATGCCGGAGATCGAACCAGTCCAGCATGGGCTGGCCACGTTCAAGGCAAACACCCTACCAGCTGGACTATCGCTCCAGCCCCAATATTTTACAAATTTAGTGTCACAAGTCAGAAAACATAAAGACAACTTTTCCCAGAAAAAAATATATATTTGTTCATTTATTTATATATAAGTATACCGTCCACACGGCAGAGCCTGACAACCTGTCCGGTACATATTCAATATACAAAAACCAGTAATAAAAATTGTTTATCTTCATGAACCGGAAAGAGTCCTTAATATGACAGCATTAAGAAGGGCAAACAAAGAGGGCCTGATAAAATTTCAGGGCCATACTAAACTGCCAAAATAAAGAAGGACTAAAATGAATGCCGAGATAAAGTCACAAAAGGACACATGTCTTCAAAAACTCTCGAGCTCATTCGCCAACGTGGCAAGGCGCGAGCCTCAGGAGACCAAATGCTAACAACAAAGCTTGCAAAGCAGTGCTGAGAAGTGATAAAGGAAGACCTCAAGGAGAGTGGAGCAGAAATAATGGAAGATGCAGCAGAAGCCAGGATAAGCATTCACAACGCCCGCATGTCGTTCGCCAAATATAAGATCAAGATGACTGCCCTCCAACGTGCTGATGAAACTATCACATCTTCCAGAAAGGCAATCGAGAAGATTATCCATGACTTCTACTCATATCTCTTTCTTTGATAGCCATGTTCACCTGCCCACATACCAAATTCCGCAGGATGGATATGTTGTTCCCAACGTTTTCCCTTCTGAAATCCTATGTGCCATTTCATCCTCAAAGAAAGGAACAGCACAGGCGCAGACAAAGTCAGACCCGAACATCTGAGGAATCTGCCATCAGTACTCATCAATGCACTGGTGTGGCTCTTCATCTGCTACCTGTCTGAATGCAGGTGCCCTCCCAATGGTAAACCAGCAACACGGTTCTACTATTAAAGAAGGGAGACATTCACGACATTGGCAACTATTGCCCCATCAGCCTGTTGTCCGTCATCTACAAACTGTTCACTCATGTTATCCTGAATATGATTGGCAGAACATTATATGAGGGACAACCATGCGGGCAAGCTGGCTTCCAAAAAGGATTCAGCACAATCGACCATATCCATAAAATAACCAAACTCATTGAGGTTTATAGAGAGTTCAAGGTGCCGCTCTGTCTCATGTTAATGGAATTAAAGAAAGCCTTTGATTCTGTAGAGAGTGAAGTGGTCATCAAAGCCCTAGTCAAACAGGGCATTCAAACCCAAATATAAATATCCTCCATGAGCTATATTATGACTTCACCACCAGGATCTCAGTATTCTATAAGGAAGTGATCATCAATGTCAAAATACGGGTTCGGCAGGGTGATACCATTTTGCCAAATTCTTCAGCGGCACCCTCAAGAACATCATGCGGCAATTAGAATGGGAAGGAATGGGAGTGAAGATAGAAGGTCGGCAACTACAACTGAAACGCTTTGCTGATGACATCGTTCTAATAACACCAAACATTAGCCAAGCGGCACAAATGCTGGCTGATTTTGACTGAGAATGTGGAAAGATAGGTCTACAGTTGAATCTCAACAAAACAGTTGAATAACAACAAAACTAGTTCATAAAAATGAACTAGTTCCAGAGGCTCCATTCACCCTCAATGGAACAAACATCTCTGAATGCAGCAGTTATGTAACCCTAGGTCGAAAAGTCAACATGATGAACGACCTAAAACCTGAACTGTGCAGGAGGAAAAGAGTGGAATGGACTGCCTTTAAAAGCATCGAAGAAATAGCTAAAAAGACAAAGAACCTCTGGCTCCGGGCATGTCTCTTTGACTTCACAGTTCTCCCTGCATTAACGTACGCCTCAGAGACCTGGGCCCTACAAAAGCAGATGAAAATACTATTTGGGTCTCCCAAAGAGGAATGCAAAGAGTCATGCTCGAATTTCACAACTCACTTGAGTGAGAGAAGGAATCCGAGGTTCACACCCTCTCTCACTGTTCCAAAATCAGGGACACTGTCTCGTTTGCCAAAGCACTGAAAATCAGATGGGCTGGACATGTAATGCGATTTGGAGATGACAGCTGGACTAGAGCCGTTACCGACTGGATCCCACGGGATATCAAAAGGTCACGTGGCCGCCCACCTACAAGATCGTCAGACTTCCTTGTGAAGATCCTGAAGGAACGTTCAAAGCTCTTCCTATTCCAGAAATAAACAGATTCCATTGGACTACACTGGCACAAGATAGGGTCAAATTGAAATATTACTGGCGCCCGCTAGAGCAAACAGATGAATAACGGGAAGTCAAGTGATCAATTGTTACAAATTCAATCAAAAAGAAAATATTCAAATAAAGAATACTGACTCCAGATCTTCATTCTTATATATAAAGATATTTATTCATTTAGACATTGGGACCGAATAGCACTGACTGATGTGAGAGGGCAGCTGCACTTTCATTCATAACTGAGAAAATTCTAATGTGAAAATGTACCATGGAGTTAGGAAAGAGTTATAGCTAATGTCTGCCAAGTAGAACCTTTAGTTCAGGAATGAGCCTGCCCCAAAAGATAGAAAAGAGTAACAAGAGTTTAATTACAATTTTCTATTTATATTTTCATAATCTACTTTAATTCTAACATTTTATTTTAACAATTACTTCAGAAGCTGATATTCTGTCAGTGTAATAAAGAGGTGGGTTGTGTTGACAACCGAAGACAGACATACAAAAGTTAGCTATCCTTTTTCCACTGGTTAAGTCGCAATATAGAGTCAATTATAGAATATGCCCTTTCTATCTGCAAGTCACTAAACACTGTCTTTATTATCAAGTTCATTATAAAAGAAACAAAGACTTCTAATAATTGTGAAAACTACCCTAGTCTTATTTCCAGACAAATTCCTGAATCTGAATTTTGTCTCTTCATCAATTTCAAAATAATAATTTGTAAGACACTATTATTTTGAGCTTGTAAAAAAGTTATTTTTTTCCAGTTGAGTTTAACATCTAAAGAGCAATCTTCACAGGTCTGAGCAACAGTATAGTGAGTAAGAATCTTATCTTGAACATAGTGGCCAACCCAAAATCAATTCCTGACACTTAATATGGTACCTGAGTTTCACCAGAGTGTGATCTTTGAGTGCACAGCTGTGTTTAAGTCTGAAAAACTGCCAAATGCTGGCCTCAAAATAAAAACAGATACACATAATAACAAAAATAGTAATCATAATATATATACACCTATATATGACAATATTTAGGGAACTCTAAAAAATCATTCATTTTAAAAAGGGCAAATAAGGTAAGCCGAAAGCACAGTTTGAATAGCGGGTGAGAAGAGTGCTGGAGAGTGAGGCTCAGAGACAGAAAGCTAGAGTGAGCATCAGTGGCAGAAACACAAGACTGTACCTCTTCCTAATAGTGGTATTCAAGTGCAATCCATAACAGTTCAGCACAGTCTGATAATTAAAATAACTTTTAATTTTGAGCTGCCTGTATCTATATGCCTACACCAAATAGCACACACATTTCACAAAAAAAAATTACTTAATGCTGCTTAAGAATGAGGAAATCTTATACAAATAGGGGTTCAGGAGAAGAAATGGAGAAAATAATTCTAACAGCAGCTGCTTTTCAACAAAAAGGTTTACTTATGTTAAGTCTTGCCTTTCATTCCTTTGCAGTACCTGCTACAAATCATGCAACAAAGACTTAGAGCTGTTAAGCTAAACTGATTTTTATACCTATAAAGACAACAAGGAAAATACTGTAGAGTTTGGATATTGTTATCATACATACAAGTCCTAGACATAACTATGTATTTGATTCATCTAGACTATTAATCCATATGTATTGCTACTTCTTAGTAGTAGAGCAAATCGCTGAATAATGGGATGTCAAGTGACAGTGTGCTACTCAAAGCAAAATTATTTTGCAAAGCATAGAAATACTGCTAAAAATAATTAAATAATATATTTAAATACTCAGTATTGGAGAGAGGCAATAATTGTTTTTAAGAAGCCAAATAATATACCTTTAAGGCTTCTATGTCATTATAAAGTTGCTTATTGCTTAAGATCATAAATAAATTCTAATTATGCTGAGAATTATATAAAATTTTTTGAACTCTACCTATAAAACTCTAACATTTTGAGGATTATATGCAATTATTATTTAGGTAAAAACCAATGTGATTATCAGTTTATTTGCAAAAAGATACTGAATCCCACCAAAAGTCAACTAAATTAGCTATATTCATAAAATATTTAGATAGGTTTCATCACACACAACATAAAGACAAATACTAAGTACTATTTATTTTTGCAAAAAGAAACCACACCTAGAAAATATATATACTAAGGCAAAAGCTTTCACTGCCATTAATTTTTTTTAAAAATGTTCTCCAAATATATAACCTAAGTAATATGTTACCTTGTAATGTTAGCATTATTTTCAAGCAAACTGAAATTTACAGAAAATCACATAATTATATTCAATTGCTATATTATCCTATATTCTATAAAAATTGCTTTGTGGAACCATAACTCCCTTCTCCTCTTCCTCTTCCTCCTCCTCCTTCTCTTTCTCCTCCACCTCCTTCATTTCCTTCTCATTTTCATATTAACTTAAGGTGAGTTGGGGACACATGCTCCTTTGCTCAGGGTTTATTCCTGGCTCTGTGCTGAGACCACTCTTGGCAATTTCAGTGGATAATATTTATGGTGCAGAAAATTGAATCCAAGTCGCCTATAAGTAAGGGAGTGCCCTACCTACAGTAGTAACTCTGCAGTCCTAAATATGCAAAGATTATTGGATGGATAATCTTATCAATAAGAGAAAATTTGCTTAATGTTAGAAGATTATGGAGCAGAGATATAATACAGGGTGAATGTACTTGCCATGTATGCTAATGACTTCAGTTTGACATAAAGCACCAGATCAGGACCTCAGTATCCCACCAGTTGGAACCCGTGATCACCACGCCAGAAACAGATACTGAAGCACTCACCCTCCAAAATAAAGTATACCCTAATCTCTGAGTAAGTTACAGACCCTGAGAAAATATACATGCTCATCTCTTATTCTACTCTTTGCAGAGAATAAAATGATCTCACAAATTAAATACAGAGACAAAACAATCAACAGCTAAGCTTGCTTATAACAAGAACAATTGCCATACAAAAAAGGAAAGGCTTAAGAAATGTATTTCCAAAGTATGAAAGAATTAATTTCTACAATGTAGTTCATAAGTTTATATAGGAGACTGATTCATTCAAATAAATGTAAACAGGAAACTTATTCCAATTCTGAATATACTGAGAACATATGTTTGAACAAGAATAGATCATGCAAATGAACGATAATTACTACAAAATGTGCCATATTATTTTTTAATTTCAGGAACATTTGTACCCTTATTGTAAATTACAAATTATGCACATTCTCTAAAAATAATGAAATAATTATGACTTTTATATAATCATTTATGTAATCTTGATCACCTGACATCCTGTTATTCATTGATTTGCTTAAGCGGGCGCCAGAAGCATCTCAATTTCACCCTATCATGTGCCAGTGTAGGCCAATGGCATCTGGTTGCTTCAGGAATACTAAGAGCCTCAAACCATTCATTCAAGGTCTTAAAAAGGAAGTCTGACCATCTTGAAGGTGGGCGATCAAGTGATCTTTTGATAACCTGTGGGATCCAGTCGGTAAAGGCTCTTGTCCAGCGGTCATCTCCAAATCACATTACATGTCCAGCCCATCTGATTTTCGATGCCTTGGCAAAGGTACAGCGTCCCTGACTCTGGAACAGTGACAAAGGTAGGAACTCGGGATTGGTTCTCTCACTTGAGTGAGGCGTGATATTCCAAGCATAGCTCTTTCGATTCCTCTCTGGGAGACCGAATAGCATTCTCATCTGCTTTCGTAGGGCCCAGGTCTCTGAGGCATATGTCAATGCAGGGAGAATGGCGGAGTAGAAGAGATGTGCCCAGAGCCGGATGTTCTTTGTCCGTTTAGCTATTACATCAATGTTCTTGATGGCATTCCATGCCACTCTCTTCCTCCTGCGCAGCTCAGGTTTTAGGTCATTCATCATGTTGACTTTTTGACATAGGTACACATAACTGCTGCTTTCATAGATGTTTGTTCCATTGAGAGTGAATGAGGCCTCTGGAACTAGTTCATTTTTCATGAACATAGGTTTTGTTGAGATTCAGCTGTAGACCTATCTTTCCACATTCTCGGTCAAAGTCAGCCAGCATTTGTGCTGCTTGGCTAATGTTTGGTGTTGTTAGAACTATGTCATCAGCGAAGCGGAAGTGGTATAGCTGCTGACCTTCTATCTTCACTCCCATTTCTTCCCATTCTAATTGTCTCATGATGTTCTTGAGGGTGACCCTGAAGAGCTTTGGTGAAATGGTATCACCCTGCAGATCCCGTCTTTTAACATCAATGATCACTTCCTACTAAGCAAAATTTTTTGAACGAATATTGTTTCACAGAATTAAAGGAAAATTGTAATTTTTTGTGTCTTGGTTAGCATTATAATATATTTCTTAACTGCCTTTTTTCAAATCTCTATATTCCTGAAGTAAAAAAAAGCTGATCAGAACAGGTAATTTTTATTTTTTTTTAAATTCACTTAAACAGGTAATTTTAAAAAAATTTTAATATTTTATTATACCACTATGAGATATACAATTGCATAGATATTCTAGTATGGGTTTCAGTCATACATTGTTTCAACACCAATTCCCTCACCAGTTCCCATTTCCCACCACCAATGTCCCCCCACTCCTCTCCCCCAGCCTACCTCCAAGGAAATTTCTTTATCTCTTTTCTCTTTCTCTCTCTCTCTTTCTCTCTTCTTTCTCTTACACCCTGTGGCTTGCAGTACATGCACTTAGAGGCTATCATGCATATCTTCTTGCCTGTATTCAATACTCAGTTCTAGGCTAGTATCATCAATTACAACAATTGTTATCACACTGTTCCTTTCTCTGTCACACCAAAACTTCTACTCCCAGACGCTTGCGGTAGATTCCATTTTTGGAAACACTTATGCATGTTTTGTCTGACCTTGGATATTGGTATTATATATATGCATATATATATGCATATATATACACACATATGTATCTATGCCATACAATAGATGCAGTCATTCTATATCTGTCTCTTTCCTTCTGCCTAATTTCATTCATCATGATCCTCTCAATGTCCATCCATTTATAGGCAAATTTCATAACTTCATTTTTCCTAACAGCTTCACAGTATTCCATTGTGTAGATGTACCAAAGTTTCTTTATCCAGCTATCAATTATCGGCACCCTGGTTGTTTCCAGATTCTGGCTATTGTGAGTAGTGCTGCTATGAACATAAATGTGGTGATGGTGTTTCCACTATGTGTTTTCGGATTCCCAGGGTATATTCCCAGGAGTGGTATGGCTGGGTCAAATGGGAGCTAAATTTCTAGTCTTTGGAGAAATGTCCATAGTGTTTTCCAAATAGGCTGTATTAGTCAACATTCTCAGCAACAATGAATGAGTGCCCCCTTTTCCCCACATCCACACCAGCACTTTTTGTTTTTGCTCTTCTGGATATGTGTCAGCCTCTGTGGTGTGGAATGATATCTCACTGTTGTTTTGATTTGCATCTCTCTGATTATCAACGATGATGAGCATTTTTTCATATGTCTTTTGGCCATTCAAATTTCCTCCTTGTTGAAGTTTCTGTTCATTTCTTCTCCCCGTTTTTTGATGGGGTTGACTGTTTTCTTCTTGTAAAGTTCTACCAGTGCCAAATATGAAATACTACTAACAAAACAACTAGAGGCGCACATGCTGCATGGACACACATGCTACCTGAGCCCCTGTGGCCGAGCACATGTAGTGCCTGAGCACATGTGTTGCCCGCATGTCCCCTCTTGAGATGTGTACTCTCTCTTACTCACTCTCCGTCTTTGGAGTAGCCCGTGTTCCCCCTTGAGTGCGTTACTCTTTTCTTTCCCCTCCCCCTCTCCTAAAACCTCCTCAATAAAACCTAGTTTACTTCACTGCTAAAAAAAAACTAGAAGAAAGAATAAAATTATGGGACTACACAAAACTAAAATGCTTCTGCACCTCAAAAGAAACAATGGCCAAGATACAAAACTAGTCCATTCTGGAAAGAATATTCACCCAATATCCATCTGATAAAGGGTTAATATCCAGGATGAACAGGTAAATTTTATTCTTTTCAAATATTTAGAATTTTTTGGCCTCACTACAATTAACGGTGAATATTTATAAGTCATGTGAAAAGTAGCTACATAACTTTTCTAAAATTTATTCCCATACTCATTCACATATACACATTGCCATCTCAAGACACATACATTTTCTCGTGTCTCTTCTACACATCCCCAATTTACATGGTACTCTGTCCTTACTTAGTTTCTCTTTCTAATCCACACATACTTTGATAGAATCTAGGATCAAACAAAACGAGTTATATAACTACTACATAATATAAATATTCCACATGTCACATATATTGCCTTGACAATAGTCATACTACAGTTTGGTATTCTAGTGTTATTGAACCAGTAGAATACCAAACTGTTGTATGACTATTGTCAAGGCAACATACATGTCAGGTTGGATACTTAGTTCATGTTGCTTTTTATGTTTGTTTCGATGGTTACAAGCATAGAAACCCCAAATGACAAAGTCATAATGAGGTATTTGGAACAAAATCTTCCATAGATGGTTATACAAAGCCAGGATAATTTTCTCTTAAGGAATATCAAAATCCCCCAAGGATTTTAGGAGTTGGACTCCAACACAGTAAGAGTTTAATTTTGTGACCATTGAGCTCATATTTGGCTAGATACATCTTTGATATATCATAGATGGAATATCCATTTATACCAGAATTATGCAGTAATACATCATGAAAGTGATTCATTACTGTCCTTGTATTGATCAACAATAATGTGGAAAGAGAGAGATGCATTGCAGATGTCAGAGTCACCAGTAGTTGGTGGCTGAATGGTATCTGATTTGTGTCCTGAGAGTTGTCTTGCACCATTGTCCAAGAATACAATGGTCAAATATAATCTACTGTTATAAATTATATGTCTGATATATATTATCAAAAGGCTCGGCCAGCACCTGGTCATGTCCTACATAGCTCCTAGGGCCTGCTCACCATGCAGGCAGCCGTGCCTACTGGAATCAGAGCAAGTATTGGGGGCCTCCACCCAGTCCCCAGCCTCTGGGCTCAGTGGGTGTGAGCCTGAGCTCCAGCCACCACAGCCAACCGCCACAAGACAGAGACTCCAGATCCTCGGCTGCACAGGCAGGTGGCGGTTTAATCTTAGACTCAATGCATTTTATCACCAGGTCCTTTCAGGATCTTTCTCATTCGTACATTTCAACCATCATTCTATTTGCATCAAACTGGAGAGTTTATGGGGAAGGCGGAATTATGAGAGACTCACACACATGGGGCAGAGCTGCTACTTGCTCTCCCCATGCCCAGCTGATCAAGAGGCATCTGGGAGGGATGGCGGGTTCTAGCCCTAGCCCTCCACCCCAGCAGAGCCTCGCAAGAAGCCAGATTAACCCCACACCATGAGTGCTGCCGTTTTCCATTTTCCACAACCGGACTCCTCTCTCTTCAAAACTCCAACCAGCAGAACTGATTGCAGCCTGGCTTGGCCATGCGGTTCTTCAATAAATGCTCATGTCTTGAGGTGACTAGAAGATTATCCACCTGCACTGTAAAGCCTGGCAAGCTACCCGTGTCGTATTTGACATGCCAAATACCAGTAACAATTATAGACCTCATTCCCATGACTTGATTGAATGGTTTGAGGCTCTTTATGTTCCTGGAGTGATAGAAGACCTTGGGCTATCTCGCATGTGACTGGACATATTGAGATGTTACTGGTGCCTGCTGGAGTAATCGATAATCTACAGGAAGTCAAGTGATCAAGTGATAACGCATAACCATATTTCCCTCAAGTGTACAGTACAATTCAATGATTAATAACATTAGAAATAAATATATCTCCACAGTCACATGGCTGCAAACAGGAAAGAGAATGAATCTATGTGAGTATTTATATTTTTAATATTTAAAACATTCTTAATTATATGAAATAAAAAGTGAGAATGAGTAAAATGTAGTTGCTGAATGGAAGAAAGATCAGAAAATTTAACAAATGACATAATGAGGTGTACAATAATTAAGCGGTGATTTAGCTATATTTACACAAGCTGTGAAAATTGGGGATCAGTTCCACTCCATATCATTACCATATTAAATGAGAATGCCTTTCATTACCACACTTTTTAAAAAAATTTGTTGTACAGACCGCACTTAGCATTGCAAAGAGAATTTTGGTACAGAAAATAGAACCCAAGTACTTCACAAGCAAAGCACATATTCTACCACTTGAAACACATTGTTGGGCCTTTTCTAACACATTTTTAAGTAACTAGCTTTTAACTGTATCTGCCTCAGTCCTTATTTATTTCCCATATGTATGTCAACATCCAAATGCGAGGAAGTTTACAGGAACTACCTCATTATTTTCATAATTCATTCAAAGTAATTTATAAAGTGGAAAACACAAATTTATTTATCAAAATTCATATTGAGCCCTGAAGTTAACTATATAAATGCATGATTTATAAAGTTATTTCTCAATGGGAAGCAACATTGCACCATTGCACCATTGGTCCCCAGAAAGCTCCAGATTGGTCACAAGGAAAACTGCATTAATGGGGATGGGGTGGAAACTTAGCCAAAGATTAGATGATGATCAATATGCCCAGGAGGGCGGCAAAAGGAAACAAGGTCAGAGGCATATTAAGTTGTAAAAACAATTGAGAAACACAATTTTATATTAACACTTTATAATTTCAAAAATAGAACACAGGAGGTTAATGCAACAAAATTTTATCAATTGCTTTAAACCATTATCAAGCCCTGAAATGTAGGTGTGAAAAATTAGAAAAAAATATCTAAGGTGAAATATATGTCCACATTAATGCTGTTGTTTTCATTTTGGTATTATGTGCATAAATATTTAGTATTATAATTTCTTTTTTTGTGTTTTGTTTTTGTTTATGGATCCTGGAGATGCTCAGGAGTTGCTCCTGGCTCTGCACTCAGTAATTACTCTGGCAATGCGCAGGGGACTATATAGGATACTGGTGATGGAAACCAGATTGGCCACATCCAGGACAAACACCCTACCCACTATACTATTGCTCGGCCCCTGGAATTTCTATTTTAAATTACATTTTTTAAATTTCCCTTTATAACTTATATAGACACTGTAGTTACAAGTTTGTTCACTGCAATTTTTTAGAGATATTTAATATACTATCACCAATCCTAACACCATGGCATCATGCCACCATCTTTATCTCAAATTTTCTCACCCACCCTTTAAACCTGCCTCAATAAGGCTATCAATAATTTATTTTATATTGCTTGTTATAATTTGCTACAAGAATGATCAAAAATGTTTCTTCAAATGATAATTGGTGAAGATTGTGTATCTCATCATGCAGCTATTAAATCCTTGTATACAAGATTACTAGCTTAGAGGTTAAGCATTCTGTGTTGATATGTTATTTATTGGGACTTTATTCCTTCTATATGACATCACATCCAATCTGGTGTGCTTCTCCTGGTTTTTCAGTATTGTGTATGCAAAGACCAGGAAAGTCCAAAATTTTAACAAGGTGATACACCTTAAGTTGAATTTTAACTAAGTGGCTTTTAGGGAGTATGTGGAATTGCCATGGCTCACAGAAGTGCAGGGAGATGGGGGAAGGTAGCCCACTCCTGACTCCATGAAAGCCTGGAGACTTCAGCTATAAATTCTGCACACGTGAGTTTTCAACAGATTTCTTTCTGGGTGAGGTTCATCTCGAGCAGTGATGTGTGGCCACATGCATGGTGGCGATTGTGGAGTGTGGAGGTGTTAAGGTATCTGAGCTCTCTTTGGACAGATGCTGCAACTCACGCTCACCCCTCAAGGCTTTCTAGATAACGGAGTCATGGGTGGGGACTGTGAACATCTCTGCATCCTGCTTATCACTCTCAATTTACTTAGGAATCTCTGAATCATGGCCAGTGAATGAGCTTAACTGTGGCTTTTGTTGTCATCTGCAGTTATTTATGGGTCTCTGAAATATGTCCATAGATGAGCTTATTTGGATGTTCCTGAGGCAGTTTGTGCGCATGGCCCCCACATAAAACATACCTAAAATTTGGGAAGTTTAATTTCTCAGGAAACTTAGTGGCCCCATCAGATGTTCAGCTGCCCCTGAGGTGTTGCAGGTGTGGCTGCAGTGTCTGGCTGCGTCAGCAGGTGGCAGGCAAGAGACAGGCTTGTCTACAACCAGGCCTCTGGCCTGTGGGCCCTGGATGGTTGATGGTCTGACAAAGAAAAAGACTCGGTCCCCTGGAATGAACCCAGAGCCATGGTGGAGCCTGGCAAGCTACCCAAGGTGTATTCGATATGCCAAAAACAGTAACAATAATGGACCTCATTCCCAATGAATGGAGATGTTACTGGTGCTGCTCAAGCAAATCGATGAACAATGGGAAAACAGTTGACAAGTGATACAAGTGATCAGCTTTTCAGAGCGCTGAGAGGTGACAGTGGGATGCCAGTGCTTGCAACTACACTGATACCGCCTCAGTAATGCAATTTCTTAGTGTAATTCCAACCCAAAGGCCAAAACCAAAACTTAGGTTTTACATGTAGCTACTACATGGATAATGAATAAATTAATTTATAATTAATTTTTAAAAGTACATTATTTTTGAGTGGTTTAAAATTAAAAATATAATTATAAAGCACACATTTTTTTCTCCCTTTCTTTTCTGTTTTGGTATGCAATGTTATCAAAATTACAGTCTCTTATATAAGAAGAATGTTCTCTATCACTGAGTTATATTTAGGAAAAAATTAGGGGTAACAGGGATCAAATCTTGAGCTTCATACATGAGAAGTATCCATACAAACTCAGATGTGGCACAGTAATTGTTTTCTTGCAATATAGTAATAATTTACGTTATCCCATTCCTCCACCTCCATGTTGGCGGGCATGGCTGCGAGCTGCTGACCACCACAACCAGCAACACCGGAAGAGAGACACTCAAGACCCACAGCTACGCTGCTCAGCCCCACGTGTAAGCAGTCCATGGAGTTCGGAGGGCAGTAAATCATTCTGCCAGCCCGTGGCGAATCCAGCATAGTTCCAGGTCCACGCTGGTTGGACATGGAGCAGGGATTTGGGCTCCTCCTTCAATCCTCCACCTACATGTCGGTGTGTGTGGCTGCGAGCTCGCAACCACAACAGCCTGAAACACTGGAAGAGAGACACTCCAGACCTACACCTGCGTGGGCATGCTGTCGCTCTGTGGCTGTGGGACAGTCTTAGATAATACTGAAAGTTAGGACCAGGTCCTTCCCAGAACCTTTCACATTTATACACTATGTATAGTTCTAGGCACCCTCTAGCCGTGGCCTGTCATCCCAGTGAGCCTAACAAGAAGCCAGAGAAACCCCCCACACTATGAGGTCCGTCATTCTCAACATCCGGTCTCCACAGCTCCTCAGAGCTCCACCCAAGAGTAAATCCGATCTCTCTCTGTTGAGGTTCATCAGTAAATGCACGAGGTTAGGAGCCTACATCTGAGAGTGTACCACCTACACGGCAGAGCCTGGTAAACTACCCGTATTGTATTTAATTTGCCAAAACCCAGTAAGAATTATAGACCTCATTCCCATGACTTGAAGGAATAGTCTGAGGCTCTTCATGTTCCTGGAGCAAGCAGATGCCCTTGGGCTACACTAGCATGTGACAGGACATATGGAGATGTTACTGGTGCCCGCATGAGCAAATCGATGAACAACGGGAAGACAAGTGATACAAGTGAAGTGATATATTGATTTATAGAATGGGTATACATCTATATTTGCAACTCAATTCTAATGATACTTAAGTATGTTTCTATGTAGCATATTAGAATAATTTGTCATAAATGCATCTATTAGCATATTATATTTATAACATTTTCAAACTTTTGATAATTGTGTCAAGAATTCATTCCATATTTCCTTGATCATGTGGATGTACAGTTGGCCTGAAGTATTTGTAAGTAAACTTTTGAAGCACTTACAAAACATTTTGTTGAGATTTCAATATTTAGATATCTGTAGAGCAGCTATGTTGTTTTAACTACTTCTAATGTATGAAAAATTGACAATTATACATATCAGATATATAAGCTGGTTGTTATAATATAAAAGTAGTAAAAATGAATTCTTATATCTTAGCCTTGATAAGTTCCTTTGGGAAAACTAATAAATGTGCCATCTAAAATTTAAAGCAATGTTTAAATATAGTAGTCCATACAGAATGGTAGCTCCCTGAGCTATAAGAAATGCACATTCTTCATCCTAATACTTAAATTTATATAAGAGTGTCTTAAACAAAAGATTTATGGAAAATAGAAGAGCAACCTGGAAAGAATGAAGCCAAATTACCTCTTTAAATGTCATACACAAAAATTAACTCAGTGGGTATCAAAGATTTAACTATAAAAATTAAAATTAAATTCCTTAAAAAAAAGCATTTTTTCCTAATAACAGTTTTACTTTGATTTGTATTTGATATAAAAAACAAAATCAACATAAGCAAATTAAATTAAATGGGATTACATCCAACAGTTTTCCTGTACAGGGAAGAAAAAAAATCAATGAAACAAGTAGCAATCTATTGGATGTGAAATATATATGAAAACCATCATCTCTCTCATAAGGGAGTAATTTCCAAAATATATACATATATCACATAATTCATTAACATAAAAATATGATTACAAGTGAGGATAAAAGGAAACAAACAAATACTGCAGTTGTCGCGAAACTTTTCCACGTGGGAAAAGGGGTCTATCTCAGTACTCCTTGGATACTCCCAGCACCGCCTATATATTCTCCTGAGTCAACAGTAAATCTTGATAATAGCTGGATGTGGGCCAAAAAAATTAACAAAAAAAAAAGAAATACTGTATCACTGTCTTCCTGTTGTTCATCGATTTCTCAAGGGGCCCCAGTAACATCTCCATAGTCCTTCTAGAAAGAAGCTGTTGTTCCAGGAAAAAAGAACAATCCATCGAAGAGGTATAATTGTTAGGTTTTGGCATATCAAATAAACAAGGGTAGCTTCAGGGTAGGTGCAGCTACTCTTCAGTATTAAGTACATTTAAGATGACGGGAGGATGTGATAGGCTGGGCTGGGTGGGTTCTGCGAGAATCCGTGGGGAAATGGAGGCCCCAGGAGTGGGGTCCTGGCTTGGTCTGCTGGGCGGGCAAGCGACCGCCTATATCTCCTGGGTTCACTCACTGCTGGGTCAACAGTAAGGAGCTGAGTAAGTAGCTGTGCCCCATGTCTGTCTCTAAGAGACAGAAGAAGGAAATTTCCCATTTATATAAAGGAGAGACAGAAGAAGGAAATATTCCCATTTATATAAAGGAGAGACTAGAGGATATTACACTGTGAATAAAAGATCAAGATAAAAAGACAAAATCTTCTCTATGTGGAATCTGAAACAAAAACAAAAAAAAAGCTGACAAATATAAAGAATAACGGTGGTTTCCTTAAGGGTAACAGTGAGAATTAGTGAAATAGCTAAACAGAGATAAAAGTACAAACTTCCATCAGTTATAATGATGTGATAGAGCACGGTGATAATATTAAATTAATAATGTATCTATAAGAAAAATTTTACATGTGAAAGTTGTCAAGAGAGCAAATTCCAAAAGTTTTTATGGTAAGAAAAAAACTTGATGTGATACTACAGCTAAAAAGGGCATTTGCCTTGAACTCAGACAACCCTAGGCCACACTCTGGCTTCCCATATAACCAATCTCCTTAGCACAACCAGGTGTGACCCCTGAGCACTGAGAGCACTGCTAGGTGTGGCTAAAAAACAAAACAAAACAAAAGAAAACCTTGCAACTAAATATGATGTTCAAGTTAACTTGATTGTGGCAATCAGTTTAAAATAATATAAAAATAGCAAATCATGCCGCAAAGCTGAAGATAGTAATATGCTCCGTGTCAATTCCATCAAAATTGAATAGCTGTGTTATGTAATATATATTTTTATAAGTAGAACAGTTACATGTCACTTTCAAATGATGGAAATGTATATTTAAATTCATGACATTGGGATTTTAAAGTTTAAATTTTCAAATGCCTATGTAAGAAGTAACAGCACTACAAGTAGCCCGAGTAAATGAATATTTTAAAATATCACAAAAGAAACAATTTAAAAAATTCACATAAGTAGCTAAGTGTTCTGTTCTCATGTTTTAAACTTTACTTTTTGACAGGGGAGTCACACCGGCAATTCTCAGAAGTTACTTCTCTCTGCTCTCAGAAATTACTCTCTGCAGTGCTCAGGGAACCATGTGGGATACTGGGGATCTAATTCTGGCAGGTTGCATTAAAGGCAAATGCCCTCCATGCAGTACAACATTTCCAATCCCTCATGATTTACGTTTTGACAATAAAAAATTTGTACAACACATTTTTGACTGGAAATTAGTACAACATTTCCAGTCCCTCATGATTTACATTTTAACAATAAAAAATTTGCAAAACACCTAATTTGACTTAATATGCCCTAGCTAGCAACTTTGCATACCTTATATTTATAGGATATTTAAGTTTCTCCTCTTGCTATATGTCCATGTGCAACTTTTCCTAAATGTCAGTAAGAAATAAAGGGTCAGAATTACTTGGAAAACATAAGTTTTCCAAGTTTTATGACACGTTACGTAAACTTTGAAAGAAAACTGCCTTTGCATTTGATTATGTGGTGTTACACTGTAGACAAGGAATACTAAATTGAGAGTCTCCAAATCAAAGCCAAAAGCACATATGACTTGTTTTTGTAAATGAAGCTTTACTGAGAGACCCCCACCATGCTTACTTCTTTAGGCACTACTTTTGTTTAAAGGGGCCTGCGTTAACTTTCATACTTCAAAGGAAGAGTTGAGAAGTTCTAACACCATCTCTGATCTTTTAAGAAGTGTACCAAACTGAACAGAGCTGTGTAGGAATACTCAAGTTTGGAAACACATATCAACTGAAATTAATGACTTCAATTGATTGTGCATTTTATTAGTTGTAAGCACTTACATCTGGTATTGGGATTTTGCATCCAAATTTCTTATCATTTTCATAAACCACCCTTTCTTCTTTCAGTAATATATCATAATTCAGACCACTTCCACAACAAACTTCAAGTATTTTTAAGGGAAAAGATCATCAGATTTAATAAAATTTTACACTCCTACACCCTACACTGTTTAAGAGGGGAGGGTGTTGCTCCCAAGTGGTTCTCTCACTAGATTACAGTTTTGCTAACCAGGAGAGCAGGTCAATGACAGAACCCAGGGATGCTACAACTGCTCAGACCCTGCAACACAGGAGATAAACCGTGACACATCAGCAGTCCTCTACATTCCAGGAATATGCCTGGTGGATTCAAGGCCCCAACAATTTACCAAAAATGTTTGGAGAAACGGTTAATACCATGAATAAGTCAGAGCTTGCCAAGCATGCACCCTGTCATACTATTTTTCACATCCTCCAATGATTTGTTTTCCCAGTGTGTCACTACGTTTTTGTTGGGTTTTCCTTTTCTAATTTGGATCCCTGAATTAATGATTGCCAGTTTTAACAAAGAAATGCATGATGCTTGAGTGATAGTACTGATGGTTGGGCAGTTGTCTTGCACATTACCAACCTGGATCCAATTTCCAGGACCCCATACAGTTCTTGAGCACAATGGGGAAACCTGAGGACAGACACCGTTATAAGCTTTGAGCACTGCCAAATGTTCCCCAAACAAAGAAACAAGCAAAAAACAGAAAGAAAGTCAGGAGGGAGGGAAAGAGAGAAAGGAGAAGGCACGGAGAGAGGAAATGAAGAGAAAGCAAGAACAAAAAATGAAGGAAAAGGGAAGGAATAGAAATAAAAAAGAAAAATTTCATATAGGGGCCGGAGTGATAACACAGTGGTAGGGCGTTTGCCTTGCATGCGGCCAACAATGGTTCGATCCCCGGCATCCCATATGGTATCCCATCCCCGGCATCCCATTCCCCGAGCACTGCCAGGAGTAAGAGCCAGGAGTAACCCCTGAGCATTGCTGAGTGTGACCCAAAAAAGGCAAAAAAAAAATCAGATAAACAAATGAGATTTAGTCTCATTAGTTTGCGTGCAAGGCAAACTAATGGGCAATGTACTTAATTTTTTTTTAGGTTTTAGGGCACAATCTTCTTAACTATACCTTCACATAAGAAAAGTAAAAGACAAGGTCTATTTCTTGGCTCATGACCTTTCTTTCTTTATTCAGTTAACAGAACATCCCTTTAAACAGTGGTATATATGTTAGGAGTACAATTAAAACTTGAAAGCAAATGGCACAATTTAGTATTACACTTCTACAATCACAGTACTTTCAATTTATTTCACCTTTGGAATAATATTAGCTGAGGATAATATTGTTTTACTTAACATCCTAGGAGAAAAATAAGTAAACATTTAAACAGTGAAGCATGGATAGTTCTGATTAGACCCAAAAGTGAATGATATTCCAATACGGCGCAGGAATTGTGCTATTTAGGTGTAGCTCTCTTTGTGCTGAAAAGCAGGTACTGTGGAGCCATTATACTTAGTGAACAATGGCTGTTTATCCTAGGTAACACTGAGACTCCAGGAGAAAGATCAGATTGTCCTAATAAGCTGTGCCAATTCTGGAAGAGATGTTGCAACACAACTTTAGACATCCTTCTTCTCTTTCATTTCCTAAGAGATAAAGTTCTGCTATATCCGTCTGTTGAGACTTTTAAATAATTATTTAGCAAGAGACAGTAACTATCAAGTCATCAAGCACTTTTCTAATTATGTTTTATCCCAAAATGTGTTTTTCTATTAATTCCATGAGCGAATTAATTAAACAAAGCTTGCTGCTTCCAAGAGGAGATTGCCATGAAAGTCTCTTCTATTTGGAGATATGTTTTCAACCAAAGTATATTTCTTTTTTTTAGAGGCCCCTTTTTACAGGACTGTTGCTTTTTTTCTTAATGCCTTTTGTAGGAAAAATTCAATTCAATAAGCTCCTTCACTTCCTTAGAAAATGTTCTGAACACTATTCTAAACGCATGGCCTAACTTTACCACATAAAAATTAAAATGTGATTCAATTTTACAAGCAAAGAGAAAGCTATCTCATTTTTTCTTTCTGATAACTTATGCATATTATGTAAGTTACCTCAAAATAATCTTATTTCAGAACTCATTTACATATTCCAAACCTGAAAGTATCCCCACACAATTTTATTTACTTGTCTATTTATTTACTATTTGTGTTTTTGTTTGTTTATTTTTGCTTTTGGGGGTCACACCCGGCAATACTCAGGGGTTCCTACTTGCTCTGCACGTAGAAATAGTTCCTGACAGAGCTTGAGAGACCATAAGGGATTATGGGGCTCAAACCCATGGCAGTCGCATACAAAGCTCATGCCCACCCATTTTACCATCTCTCCAGCCCCCTACACAATTTTATATGAGAATTTTATTTTTTCCATCCTTATACCTTGCCCAAACTCCACAGGCTATTTTAATTGAATCTACTCAAATTAGATAGTAAAGAGAGGCAGCAGACTGTATAAAGTTTGGCTAAATAATTAAGTCTCAGAGTTCCTTTAATATTGTGTTTTATGATATGAAAGTCAAATATATGGGTTGATTTATTATTAAATATCATTTAAAGTAAGTACACAGAACTAATGGGCAAAGTATCAGATGTCAAGTGATTGTGGGCATTAAACTCCTAATATCATTTTGATTTTTTTTTTTTGCTGTTTGGGTAAAACCTGGCAATGCTCAGGGGTTACTTCTTGCTCTGAACTCAGGTATTTCTCCTGGGGTACTGAGAGGACCATTTGGGATGCCAGGGATCTAACTGAGTCAGCTGCATGCAAGGCAAAAGCCCTACCGCTGGACTATCGTTCCAGCCCCTGAAAATTGATTTTTGTTGAACAATGTATCTTCATTTTGTTGAAAAATATATCTTCATCTTCTCCATCTTTTAACTTTATGTTAAAATCCGAGGCAGCAAGCTTATTCCATATCTACTGCTTCAACAATGCAAAAATATTTTTTTTTCTGTTTTGGGTCCACCCAGCGATGCTCAGAGGTAACTCCTGGCTCTGCGCTCAGCAATTAATCCTTGTGGTGCTCGGGTACCATACAGAATGCTGGGAATCAAATTCGGTTCAGCTGCGTGCAAGGCAAACGCCCTATCCTCTGGATTATCTATCACTCTGGCCCCAAAGAATATGTTTCAATAAATGGAGACTGCACTCCAGAAAGTATCTATTTAGAATCACTTTAAAAATAAAATTGAGGTGAATTAGACAGTTTAGAATACAGTAGAATAAAATGAATAGTTTAGAACAAATTAGGGTATGATAGGACAGTAGAGAAAGAGGACTGCAGTGGCCTTGGGAGGACAGAGGGGTGATTATAGTAGGTGGAGGGGAGGGGAAGAGAGCAGTGAAGAGGGAAGAGAAGGAAGTGGGGAAGGATAGGGGAGAGAATGAGAGGGAGGGAGATTAGAGGAGATGAGAGAGATGGAGCAATGGTATGCCATAAAAGCAATATTGCATTCATTACACTTATCCTTATTTAAACATTTACTACCCTTAATAATAACATATATGCATATATTATGAGATATATAGCCAATGAATATTTTTGATTCTTCTACAAACTAAGTGTCTCATACATGGATGACTCTGAATTCAGTGAATTTAATAATAATTCATTATTTAAAGTACTGTGTATAGACCTCTATTTTCAACAGATAATTTCCCACAATATTTTACATTTTAATACAACTGTCTTCATGTGTAGCCATGGGCTGAACATGTAATGCGATTTTGAGATGACCGCTGGACTAGACCCATTACCGACTGGATCCCACGGGATGTCAAAAGAGCAAGTGGCCGCCCATGTACATGATGATCAGACTTCTTTGTCAAGACCCTGAAGGAACGGTTTGAGGCTCTTCATATTCCTGAATCAACCAGATGCCATTGGGCTACATTGACACGTGATAGGGTCCAATGGAAATGTTACTGGCACCTGCTCGAGCAAATTGATGAATAATGGGATTCAAATGATCAAGTGATCAAGTGAACTGTCCACCAGGGGATTCCCATGTCCAACGTTTCGATTTAGCCTTCTGGAACTGTGAGTTCCCATGAATGGTCTTGGTGGACATGATGAACTCAGATAGTCTCTCACGCTGTTCATTCCATTCTAGGCCATGGGTCCCGATGTGGAGTTCTTCGGCCGATCTTCTCGGTCCTATATTGGCATTAAAATCACTGACTATGATCTTGTAGAAGGTGTGATCTTTTTTATAGAACTCCTCTGTTCCATGTAGAATTTCTCAGTTTCATCTTCCTTGTATGTGGATGTTGGTGCACAGATAACGAAGATAGAAACTGCTGGCAGTGGGCCACATCTCTTCAGTTGTAATCGTCTTTTTCAGTTTGTTAGGCATTCAAATGGATCAATGTTCACGGCCATGTTCGTGTTGACAAGGACACTGATGCCACCAACACCTCTTTCGTCCCATGTTCTGAGGAACAGTTCTTCTCTGGTGTCAAAAACAGCGTGATGTGATTGATGCCTCCTCGTCTCAGTTGGACCAATGATGTCATACTTGATCTTTTGCTCTTGCACCATCAGGTCCTCGATGTATGCCTCCATTGCAAGTGTACGTGCATTGAAAGTACAGACTGTCATTTTAGTCCTTCTTCATTTTGGCAGCTTAGCACAGACCTGAAATTTTATCAGGCCCTCTTGTTCATCCTTCCTAGTGCTGCCATATTAAGGGCTCTTTCAGGGTCATGAAGATGAACTTTTTTTATTACTGGTTTTGGCATATTGAATACACATGGACAGCTTGCCAGGCTCTGCCATGCGGGCGGTATACCCTTAGTAGATTGCTGGGCTAAGCACTGCCAGGAGTAATTCCTAGTGCAGAGCCAGGAGTAACCCCTGAGCATCGCTGAGTGTGATATCACACTCCTCCCTGACAAGCAGGTCATACCCTTCAGCCGCTCATGTAGCATGAGGACACAAGGCCTGTGCCCCGGGGTCGTCCCACTGGCTGTCCTTGAAGAGGCAGTGAAAATGGCGGGGGTAAAGATGGTAAAGAAAGGTGACCGCGAGGTGTCCGAAATCGTGTCACTCCGCCGGGCCAAGTCTGAGGCCCCGCCAGAGTCACCCAGGAAAGCCTGAGGACTCTCGAGCTCATTAGCCAACATGGCAAGGCGTGAGCCTCAGGCAACCAAATGCTAACATCCAAACTTGCAAAGCAGTGCAGAGAAGCAATAAAGGAAGTCCTCAAAGAGAGAAGAGCAGAAATAATGGAAGATGCATAAGAAGCCGACAGAAGCATTTGCGATGTCTGCCTGTCCTTGGCCAACTATAATACCAAGATGACTGCCCTCCAACATATTGATGGATGTAGCAGTAAGTAGATCTAAGGATATGCAAAGGAAGGTCTGATGTATACTGCCTGTTAACAGATACACGGGGTCTTCTGGCAGACTGTCTCCCAATAGAGTTAGTATGTAGAATACCCTAGTGAGACTGTTAAACAAGCTGCAGCTACACAGACAAGACTATTCTAGGTCATTTCTCTGCACATTCCCTTGTTGGCTCTAATTAGCCCTAGATGGAGTCTTATGAACGAGACCTTATCTTCTGGGGCAATTTATGAAGGCTAAGTTAACAAATTGTTGCATTCTTTGCTTATCTCACCTCACTGAGATAGCACCTCCTGCAGTTTTCTGGCTACTGAGTGACTCTTCCCTATCACCATAAATCCTATGGTAGAAATGTAAAATGTCCTTGCAGTGTCAATTATGTAAACTCAACTCTAAGTTTTACTGCCCTTTGTTGTGTTGGCATAAAAGGAAGTTGGGGTCTTTGAGGGTCAGTCAGCTCTCCTCAGTGAGCTCTCCTCAGTTAGCTGAGGTCAGTCAGCTCTGGTCAGTTAGCTGCAGTCAGTCAGCTGCGGCCAGTTAGCAACCAAGATGAGAGCTGCTGCCCCTCCGGCTGGCCGGTGATTATTAAACATATTAATGGAAATACGTCTTGTACCTGGAGTCTCATCTCTGCGCCTCCGACCCAAGCGGGACATTCCTCCTTCAGATGGATCTATCACATCTTCCAGAAAGGCAATGAGATTATCCATGACTTCTACTCAGATCTCTTTGATAGCCAGGTCCACCTTCCCGCATACCAAATTCGCAGGATGGATATATCGCCTCCCAATGTTCTCCCTTCTGAAGTCCAACATGCCATTTCATCAGTAAAGAAGGGAAAAGCACCAGGCCCAGACAAAGTCAGATCTGAACACCTGAAGAATCTGACATCAGTACTCATCAATACACTGGCTCGGCTCTTCACACGCTACCTGTTCGAATGCAAGGTGCCCTCCATTGGAAAACCAGCAAGAGAGTTCTACTGTTCAAGAAGGGAGACATCCACGACATTGGCAACTATCGCCCCACCTGCCTGTTGTCTGTCATCTACAAGCTGTTCACTTGAGTCATCCTGAAAAGAATTGGCAGACCATTAGACGAAGGAAAACCATGCGAGCAAGCTGGCTTCCAAAAAGTATTCAGCATAGTCAACCATATCTACACAGTAACCATGCTCATTGAAATTTGTAGGGAGTTCAGGATGCCACTCTGTTTCACGTTCATTGATTTAAAGAAAGCCTTTGATTCTGTGGAGACTGAAGCAGTCATCGAAGCCCTAGCTAAAATGGGGCGTTCAAACCCAATACATCAAGACACTCTGTGAGCTATATTATGGATTCACCACCAGGATCTCACCATTCTACAAAGAAGTGATCATCAATGTCAAAAGAGGGGTTCAGCAGGGTGATACCATTTCACCAAAACTCTTCAGCGCCACCCTTGAGAACATCATGCGACGGTTAGAATGGGAAGGAATGGGAGTGAAGATAGATGGTCGGCAACTAAACAACCTCCGCTTTGCTGATGACATCATTCTAATAACACCAAACATTAGCCAAGCGGCACAAATGCTGGCTGACTTCGACCGAGAGTGTGGAAAGTTAGGTCTACAGCTGAATCTAAAGAAAACCATGTTTATGAAAAATGAACTCGTTCCAGAGGCCCCATTCACTCTCAGTGGAACAAATATCTCTGAATGCAGCAGTTATGTGTACCTAGGTCGAGAAGTCAACATGATGAATGACCTAAAACCTGCGCTGCGCAGGAGGAAGAGAGTGGCATAAAATGCCTTCAGAAGCATCGAAGAAATAGCTAAAAAGACAAAGAATCTCCGGTTCCAGGCACATCTTTTCAACTGCACCATTCTCCCTGCATTAACATATGCCTCAGAGACCTGGGCCCTTCAGAAGCAGGATGAGAATGCTATTCAGGTCTCCCATAGAGTAATCGAAAGTGCTATGCTTGGAATATCATGCCTCACTCAAATGAAAGAAGGAATCTGGAGCTCAGACCTCTTTTTGCTCTTCCAGAGTCAGGGATGCTGTCTTGTTTGCCAAGGCATCGAAAATCAGATGGGCTGGACATGTAATGAGATTTGGAGATGGCCGCTGGACTAGAGCCATTACTGACTGGATCCCATGGGATATCAAAATATCACGTGGCTGCCCACTGACAAGATGGTCAGACTTCTTCAAGACCCTGAACAAATGGTTTGAGGCTCTTTGTATTTCTGAAGCAACCAGATGCCATTGGGCTACACTGGCACGTGATAGAGTCAAATGGAAATATTACTGGCACCCGCTCAAGCATTCAAAGAATAACGGGATGTCAAGTGATCAAGTAATAGTTTAATTGCAGAAAAGGTAAACTCACTAAAAACATAAGGATTTTAAGGTTTATTAAGGAGATTTTATCATTTCCCCTTTTGAATTTAAACCACATAGCTTACTCCTGGCTCTATGCTCAGGGTTGACTCCTGATAGTGTCTGAGGACTATATGATGGACCAAGGACTAGAGCTGAAACCCCCTTGCAACAATCTGTATTATCTATCTTGACATAGAAATTTTTGAATTACTTAACATACAGATAAAATAAGTTACTAGAGCCACATAACAAAATATCTCATCTTGTGTCTACACTACCATTTTCACTGAGGATGTATTTCCAAAGTGAGTACTATTCATGAATTCCTGAAAAGGTGATCCCTAAAGACATACTCTTCTCATTTGCAGATTAAAGGGAAAAACATTTTCTTTTGTCCAGCCACATGTAAAAATATCTAGTTTGTGTATAACAAATACTTTTATAAGTTTAAATAAAAGACCAAAAATGTGTACTGAGCACACTTATATACTCAGACATACAAACCACCACTTCTTTTTTTTTCAGTTAAGTCCATGATGATTTTATGTGAAATAAAGTATTCTACTACTTAGAAGAATCTTGCTGTTGTAACCTATGATTTATTCATATTAACTATCTGGGTTATAAATCAAGCTCTTCACACTCCAGTACACAATGATAATACATTATACTTTTCATCCCTCAAAAGACCGATTTGCATGCATTCTCATAGTTTGGTCTTTAATGTAATTCTTTGTTTTGAAGTATATTTAAAATGCAAAATATTTTTGGCATGTTATAAGTTATCTGAATGTTATTATAAAGCAAAGATAGGAATGAAAAATAAGTGAAGCAAAAAATTATGACAGAAGTATTTCTTTTTCCTAAGGATGTTTATGTCTTAGAAACCTGTATCCAGAAAACATGACAAAATTTATTAAATTATTCTTAAGTGCAATAAGTTAAGCTGGACATTAACTCTCTATCAGGAGAGTTTAATAAAAAAAATTCATAGCTATTTATATATATTGTGTGTTTGAAGACTGTAATTCAAGGACAAGCAACCTGAACAATGGAAGTTTTCCACTGTGCCATACACTTTGCTGTCAAATGTATTTTATCATTAAATATGCACGTTAAAGTTATAAATAAGGATTGTCTCAGTCACTAACAGGTAAGTAAATAAAAAAGATGAACACACAAAATAAACAACTTCCAAAAAGCCACTCAGCGAGTAGCTGAACAAATTAGAAAATTCACTGTTTAACCACAGTTATTTTCGTTACTAGAATTAATTTCTCCATTAAATTTTTTAGATTATTAGAAAGAATTTCTCCACTAAATTGTTTTCTTGAGTCAGCATGATGTACAGTATGTAGGACACTTCCCTTGCACTAGACAGACACAGTGATTCCTGGCAGCAGAGTAATAAGCAAAGTGATTCCTGGAAGGAGAGAATATGCCCAAGCACAGCCAGTTTGACCTCCCAACAAACCAAACTAAACACAAATTCTTAAGCATAAAAAATTGGTTTAGAACCAAAGAGGTAGTACAGTGGGTAAGGAGCCGCCCTTGCCCAGTTCTGAAGTGGTTTAGCACCCCATATGGTCGCCAAGGCCACAGGCTTGTTTTCTGCAAACAGCACTGCAAGGCATGGCCAAAATCAAAAAATAAAAGAAACAAAAAAGCTTATGTTTAGCATTTCACTCATTTAAAAAATATTTATTTTAATTGTACTATATAATAAATTAATATTAAAATTAACAACATTAAGACACAGTTCTTCATGCCCTTTCCTACTTAAACTTTTCCTCAGAAAAATGTAGCAATAATGGAATTTTGTTACGGTAAAGCTGAAATATTTTAAGGCCTATAATATCACAACTATTCTCAAAAGGTCTATTAATTATAAGAGAATAGATATGATAGTATTGAAAAAACCTAAAGTGCTAAAAAAAATTAATCTTAGCAACTGAAGGGAATTTTATAAAATTTAGATTTTGTAATTTTATGAAATATTAAATTTTATATTGCTGATTACATTTTTAAATTATGAGTATCTGTAAACCACTACCCTAATAACAATATTAAATAGAACATGTATATATAACTGAAACAAATTGGCATTAAAAATAAACAGTATAAAAAGTTACTTTGCAGTAAAAAGCATATGAAACAGCAAGTTACTATGAAGTCACAGAAAACCTTATAGTTGTTCCTTACCCAAAGTGCTACCTAGGGGCTGTCATCCACAATCAAAATAAGATGTTCAAAGAGATAGGGAAAAGCAAAATCAAGTCAAGCCAACTTATCTATGTTTTATACTAACATGTTTGAAATAACTCAATGTTGTTATTTTCTTTTTTATTTGGTGGGAGCATACCTTGTTAGTCCTGGTTCTGCACTCAGAAATCACTTCTGAAGGTGCATGGCAGGCCTTATGGGATGCTCAGGATAAAACCTGAATAAGACACATGCAAGGCTAGCACTCTAACTGATGTAATATAGCTAAGGCCCAGTCATGTGATTTTCTAAAAAATATTCTTTTTTTTTTGGCTTTTTGGGTCACACCCGGCGATGCTCAGGGGTTACTCCTGGCTCTGCACTCAGGAATTACTCCTGGCTGTGCTCGGGGGACCATATGGGATGCCGGGATCGAACCCGGGCTGGCATAGGCCTGCCGCGTGCAAGGCAAACGCCCTACCCACTGGGCTATCGCTCCGCCCCTCTAAAAATATTCTTGCATTATTAAAAATAATTATTAAGGAAATAAAACTACATTTTAATCTTGATTTAAACGCCAATCAGTCTTAAACTCAAAAGCTCAATTGGCCAACCAATCTAACATTAGGCCAATCATGACTATTTTCTAGGTGTGTATAAACATTTCTACCTTTTGGTAGGTATTGCAGTACACTACAGCCAAGAGCCACTGCATATGGCCTGGAATGCTTCCTGCAGGTCACTTTGTAGATAAGAGGACAGTTTGAATGTGGCAGTTCATCTAACCATGTATTCTATACTGATTCGTATAAATATTCTCTCTTGCTGCCACAATCATCATGAAACGAGCTAGAACTTGCTGGTATATTTGCCAAGTCACATTGGGTCTCTAACTAATTAGACCAGAGAGAAATGCTGTTTACTTCAAGCAAGCAAGCATGGCTCTCTGATATCTCAAAGGCACCATGAAGTAAAGATGAGACTTTTGTGAAGGCTTGGAGAAATACTTAACTGGCTGTAGAATATTCTTTGGTAGAGATGCATGCCTTTGTACGCTGAGATACAGTTAATCTCAGAAGCTCCTCATCCACTGTAGGGACACTTCCAAGGCAGATCCTGGCTCAGCAGCATTAACCTCTCAAAGGGCCTAGGTGAGGTACTGGGAGAAATTACCTGGGGACTTGACCCTGATGGTTTCCCATTAGAGTGGGGAGGTCTGGGTTGCAGGGATATAAAACTAACCTGCTTCCTCTTGGGCTTTCCGCCTTTTCTGCTGGTGTCCCTTTTTTTGCCGTTTCCTCTCTGCAGGGCCTTAACACAGGGTGGCAGCCATCTTGGCCTACACGTGGTTGTGGCCCAGTTGGGAACCCTAAGTTCGGGTTTTTCCTAATGCTGATTTGTATGCCAGAACCTCAATTCTTGCGTCTTTCTCCATCTGCTGGTCGCCGACCACATGGGACAGAGGGAATCACTGACCCTGTTCCTGGATTTTGTGTGGGGCACCCCAGAGTTTCCCGCAGGTAGGGAATAAAGGAAGAATTTAAGTATATTTGTACAAAATTTTTTTTACAAATTTTATAAAAATTTAAGTATTTTATCACTATCACTATCACTATCACTATCACTATCTTCCCGTAATCATCTATTTGCTAGAGCGGGCACCAGTAATGTCTCCATATGTTCTGTCTCATGCTAGTAGAACCCAAAGGCATCCGCTTGCTCCAGGAACATAAAGAGCGGCCAAAATATAAAGTATTTTATATGTAGTCATAAATATGTTATGTATTTGGTCAATAGGGGATTCAAAATTATTTTATAAAATCATACTATTTTGGGGGCCGGAACGATAGTCCAGCGGATAGGGCATTTGTCAACTGGGGTTCAATCCCTGGCATCCCATATGGTCCCCTGAGCACAGCCAGGAATAATTCCTTAGTGCAGAGCCAGGAGTAACCCCTGAGCATTGCCAGGTGTGACCCAAAAAAGCAAACAAAAAAAATATTTTACTATTTTGGGGATGGACACACAGTACAGGTGTTAAGGTGTTTGTCTTGAATTGGTCAACTGTGGTTCATCCCTAAAACTCCATAATGTTCCAGAGCACAAACAGGGATGAGCTCTGAAAACAGAGTGAAGAGAAAATCCTGAACATTGAAGGTGTGGTCTAAAACTTTAAAAACAAATTTTATATAATATGAACAATGTGGTAAATAAATTTCACCTTCTAAATGTAAGCGAATTCAAACAACTATAAGGAAACTACATCTGTGTGTGAATATTCAATGTCTAGATGCATGTATATGTGTTATGAATATGCATGCCTGTACATTATGAGTAGTGCATAAATATGGATATATAATATGTATATACAATTACTTTTTGCAATATTATCCCTAGTCCAATTGTCTACTAAGATGATTTAGAGAATAAAGGCAAGCAGAGTCACCTAACACACAGCAAAAATAATTTATACAAGAAATGGAAAATAATAATAATTATACAGTAATGTAGACTCTTGACTTGAAATCAGTTAAAATTATCTACACAGAATGTGGGTCTAGGGTAGAATCAACATGGCTTTTGTTAAGTATAAATACTCAAACTAATTTCATTTAGTTTTAGCGGCAATTTAGCAGCAATACAAAGAAAAAGCAATATATGCAATCTGTGCAATTCAGTACAATTTTCATAGTAAACAAAAATAATAATTTTGTAACTAAACTGCTAAACTGGCCAGTATCCAGCTGCTAAAAGAGGTTTTCAGCTCTAACACAATATGTGATAATATGTAAAAATAGTTATCCCCAGGAATCAAACCTAGAGTTATGGAATATAAACATTTATACTTTTACTGAATACTGGACTAGGGTGTATTATAATCATACAGCTCTCATTCCCACATTATTGCAATTGCTTTCTAAATGGAGATCTTGAGCAATTTTCTTATCCACCAATTCATCTTAAGGACCCCCTAACAGATTCCTTAAATGTCACCTATCTATATAGTCTTTTATTGGTTTAGGCTATCTAAATATTAAATTTTAAGAGCAGAGATTGTACAGTGGATAAAAACTTGCTTTATTGTCTCAGTCCAGCATGGATTCAATCTCTGGCACTACACAGTCTCCAGGGCATTGTTGGACGTGCCCGAGATACCTTGGGCATGATCAGCTGAGCTTTGACCTTGTACCTCAGACTCCATGTCACACTGATTACAGAAACTGTATTAAACTGTCCAGTTGGCTGAGAACTGCAGGAATAGCCTCCAAAGTCTACTCAAACCTCTGGAAGACCACTAAACAAATCAATTTTAATATTTATTTGAATCTTTCAAAATATTTATTTTTATATTCAAAAGAATCAAGAGTTCATTTAAATATTTCACAACCTACCCCCTTAGTTTCTGATCCTGGAATGCTTTCATTTTGCTGTTTCCAGATTTTTCCTGCTGACACCATCTCTTTCCTAACTCCTGATATTTCTGAACTCCAAGAGCACTTACAATGCTTATCACTTTGTTCCTATTTAGTGTTATAAATTCAATTTAATATATGCCTGTCTCTTGTGTTACTGAGATACTCATTAAACTTGTGAATATTTGCTAGCCTACACATCATTGTTTTCCAAAATAGGTGTACTGACCCTTTAGGGATTCAGAAAAGATACAGAGGAGTTACCTGGGGTGCAATTAGGGTCACTCTTTGCTCTATTAAAGAAGGTGGATTTACAAGGAGAGGACAATTGCCTTTTTTTCCTTTTTTTCCTAATAAGGGAGCATAGCTCAAATAAGTTTAGGATGCAGACCTACACCAAAGAGAAACCAAAAAAAAAAGGAATTTCTCATTCACATGGTCTTTCATTTGTTTGGGCACAGCTGATAGTTCTCAGGGTTTACTCCTGGCGCTGCTCTCAGATGTCACTCCCGGAAGGTCTCAAGGGACTATATGTGGTGCTGGTGATCAAACCTATGGTGGCAACATACACTTAGTGACTTGTTGACTGTACTATCAAGCGCTGCCTTATTTCCCCAATCAGAGGTTAAGTTTTAGCTGCCCATAATTTATCTTTATACTTAATTTTGAAAGTGTCTTCCCACAGTGCTGGGAGGACAGCATCCAGGACTTTACTCCAGGTCAGGAGCACAGGTTTGATCTTGGGTCTGGTGATATGACACAGGGCAGCAAGCAGGGTAACAGGACACACCCAGCAGAACTGATGTGCACAAGCGACGCTGAGCAAACTCAGAGCCTCACACACAGCATGTGTTGTAGCCCCTGTTTCCTTGGACACTAAACTTCCAACTTTGAACCTAGTAAAATGTATCAATGATGTGCTATGAATGAGGGTTAGTGGATTTTTCTAGAAATATGTAATATAACAGGAACATTGCAAAGTACCCTGATCTCTTATCCCTAATCACTCTTCCAGAATATATAAGCTAGTAAGTCATATCTAAATAAAAGAGTAAATACCATAAGATCACAAAATGATATTTTTTTACATTTTCAAGTATTTCTTTGTATTTTAAAACAATACACAATCCTACTAATAAACTCTGCAATTAATATATATATATACATATATATAATACACATATAGACAGTATTTGATCATGAATACTTACCTTGATTTATACCATACAATGAAAATACTAAAAACTGATGAAGGCATGCATACAGGGGTGCCCCCCCAGCATGGCAATGAATTCTTGCCCTAAGGCTGTCCAGAGTCACCTTTTGGAACCAGGACTGAGGACTTGATAAGACCCATTAACCAACAACAACAACAGACCCTGAGGGAACTGGATTAACCTGTCTCTGCCCATCCCTTAATGCTTTTGCATTCCAGGACAGAAGATCCAGCAGCAACAAGTCAAAAAAAGGAGATTTTCAAAGAAGACCACTCCCAAAGTCTACTCCCCTTGGCAACATCCCTAGCAACGAACTTTAACCTAGGTTGAAGCCCCATATGGGGAGTAGGTTGGGAAGAAATCTATAAAAGCCGTCCTGACCAAAGGACCGTGCGCACATGCTGCCTGAACCCATGTGCTGCTTGAGCCCACGTGACCAAGCACATGAGGTGCCCCAGCGGGGTGTCGCCCGGCATCTCCCCTCTTGAGATGTGTGCTCTCACTTTCCCTCCTCCTTCCCTAAACCTCCATAATAAAATCTGTTCTACTTTACTGCTCTTCTACTCCTGAAAATTCTTTTTCTGCGAGGAAAACAAGAACCCTGAGGAAACCCTAGTTTCCTAGGACTGACTTTCCTTTCCTGCAAAGAGCCAGCTGAGTCCATGCTCCCCGAGAAATTTTGGGTGGTGGGTATCAACTCCCATGCCTAGAGATCAAGAGGACACCAGGTTGGGCTTGATGGCCACCTCTTGGTGGGATGCAGGCCCACGCCATGCAGGGCTCATCACAGACTATCAGTCCTTAGCCTGCCTGGCGGGTCCCAGGCGGCAGAGGCAGCTGGGGAGACAGCGACCATCTCTCTCCCCGTCCAGCCTCACATAAGCCACCCATGGGGCCCACCTACATCAATGACAGTGTGTAAGAAAAATTTATCTTAATATATTAAGGAATGATATAAATTTAAAACGGATTTCAAAGTAATTACTTCAAGTCAACGCACAATGAATAAATGATGCATGTGCTGAATAGTTTTCTAAAAATTTCAAATTCATTTCCACAAATAAGGTTAGAAACTGAGACCTAGAATGTAATTGTAAATGGCCCCAATCCTCAGAGCATAAGGTTCTAGCACTAAAGAATGCATTGTCTCATTCCTAAACAATTAGGTGCTTAGAATCATTTCCCCAAGTTGTGTTACCTCTCATCTATCTCATTATTGTCACTGTTTGCTCTTTTCTACTTATTTTATCAGCAGCGAGCAAGAAGACAGTCTTTGTTCTAGTCTAGACTTGTTAAAAGTTAAAGAAATACACACATGACTGTTTACAACTAGAGATTAAGCAAGGAACGATTTTTATCAGCATATTAGTGATTCTACCAATATAGTTTTGCACAAACCTGTGAATAAAATCCAAGTAATTAAGCAAAAATTGATTGCAATTCCTTTATATAAAACTATTCTGACTTTCAGTATAATCATTTATATTTTCAGCATAGGCATATGTTATCTTTCCAACAGCCTCGGGCAGACCATACAGCTTTTTCAATGAGATGTGCTGCTAGTTCAAGCCTTGTATTTTTTCCAAGATCAAAACTTAAACATGAAATAAAACCTCATGAGAGTATTAAATCTCAATGAGTATAATTATCAATTGTATCTCTAAATTCCAGAAACAATCTGTATACTATCAGAGTCCTAGGATTAAAGAGGTAAAACTAACTATTAAAGCCTGCTTTTATAGTCATAGCAAACTGATAACTACGCCACAACACAAGACAGCACAGGCCTCAATGGACTGGTTGAAAGCCAAAAATTGAATTATAAAAACAAAGCACAAGGTGAGCGCATTGAGAAATAATGAACCAGTAGATGACAATAATGAAATTTCTAGCAACAAAGTAAAAGCTACAACCGATGTAATCATTAACATAAAGATCCAATGCCAAGACCAAGATCCCTGAAGTTTAAAAGGTTAGGAAATCGGCGAGCATCAAGGGATCCATCCAGTTGAGAACAAACTTCAGTAAAGGACCTGGTAATGAATCCCACTGAGACCCACTTACTAGAGCAAATTGTATCTGATCGCTATTAATAGATTTATTTATTACTTGGAATAGGAACAAACCCACAAAAGCAGCTGGACAGCTGCCTCCAAATCCCCCCAAAAAGTACACAAAACTTGCCACCTTTTATGGAGAACAAAGGTTTATTTTTCTCTTTGAAGTGTACAAATATTCAAATGCAGTATTATGAAAAAGCAGTAACATATCTTGCTGAGTTTGGTAAAGTGTTTAGTACCTAGCAGGCTGATTTATTTTTAAAATTCTACATCCCTATGCTAAAGAATGGATTTGGCCATTAAATTCACAAATGTAAGAGCTTTGTCGCATAATGATGATCAGCCAACTTACTCTCTTCATTTGCAAATTTAAAAAAGACAGAATAAGTAGCAAGTCAGCTCCAGTGAAGACATCCTCCATCTCTTACAAATATATTTTTCCAAGTCAATATATTTGTAATTTGAATAATATGGTAAATTATTTTTAAACTATAGAATATGGGTCAAATGCTAATGGGAACCATTTATCTTCATATATCAGAATCAATGTAAACGCCCTATCAGCTGACTGACTTTGAAGCCACTGTGTGTGTTTGCTTGTGTGTGTGTATGTGTGTGTATTTGTGTGTGTTTGTGGTGAGAATAAAATTATACTTACATTAGTTTTAATGATAGACTGAAAGAAAGCAAAAAAAAAAGAAGTCTCTAAGGATAAATTCCAGAATTATGTATAGATGGGTAGAAGGATGAGGGCATATACTAGAATCATATTGGTAAACATTATTCCTGGAGCAATTACCTCCTTAACATAATCAGCTCAACACTTGATTCCCATTAACTATTATAGTCTTTTCAAATATTTTCTCCTTTAGAGCCACTATGACACCCTTCACTCGATTGTTAGAATTTTTTGCTCTTCATACTTGACCCACATTAGTGAACAAATCAAGTGAAAAGTTTTTCCATACTATGATGCTATTTATCAATTTACAAAAATATACCTAAATAGGCAGTTCAAAAATGGAGGCTTTCATGAGTATTTTACTAATCTCAAACTGATACAACGATAAGATGAGCTAAACTTCTATCAAGCAGAAATGACAGGATCCGGTCTACTATTTAGTTTATAATTCTCTATAATTCTACCATCATATTCAGATCATTAGATTCTGCTCAGTAAATAAATAAACGGTTGGAGAGTGGCTCAACGATAAAAGCAGCTAGCGTTTCAAGTGTGTGATTATAACACACATCACCAGCTGCCTATTTTGTGCCTAGTGCAGTTCATGATTGTACCAACAATAGTACGGAGTACAACAGCACAAAGTAAAGTATGTATAAGCACCACATCCGTGGGGGAAGAAAACAACGCACAGGCCCTGCAACTGGAGTGGAAACCCAGGAAAGCACAAGAAGAATTCCCACAATTAGAGTTCTCAAAGCAACTGAACTCTCATTGAAGACTGAGTTTAATTTCAGTGTATGAGCACAGCCAATGTCTGATACTGAGGCTTCACAACTACAAAGAAAAAGAAAGAAAAATGAAATCTTGCCACATAGGCCATCTCTTAGAATAATATGATGCAAACTAAGTAGAGTGCAGGAAACAACAATTTAAAAAAAGCAGTAAAATTTCAGTGAGTTAAGACTAAATTAACTATATAAACCCTTTATATAGGCAATGCAGGCATTAATTTTGCCTGTGTGATAGGGGAATTTTTGCCAGTAACACCATGTAAGTTTAAAGTGAGAATAAACTTTATATGTTATAAAATGATTAGCATTGTAAGTTGAGTTAATTTTGTTACCTTATTCAAAGGCATCATAAAATAAAATATTTTTTCTTGCAATATGAACCTAATAATCTATTTCCTCTATTAAATTTCATATATAACTACAGCAGTAATAGGTAAATAAATGATAGAATTTATTAGCAAAATTGTTATACTAAGTTGACGTAGTGTTTTCATTGATAAAATGACATATCTATAAATACTGCCATCAATGTTATCATTGAGAAATATTTGATAGTTATACCTAAAATAATTAGATGACGTTATCTATTCAACTATCAACAATCAAACTCTGGAACCAAAGTGAGAAGAGCACTTGCCTTACACGTAGCTGACCAGGTTCGATCCCAGTCACAGGCAGGAGTAATTCCTGCATGTAGAGTAAGGAGTAAGCCAAGACTGTCCTTGGGTATAACCCAAACCCAAAATAAAGAAATATTTTTTGCCTAGCCATGGAATCAGGGTCATTGGTGGTGGGAAATGGGCACTGGATTAGGGGGGGATTGCTAGAACACTATATGACCAAAACCCAAACATGAACATCTTACTAATTGTATATCTCACGGTGGTATCACTTGATCACTTGAATCCCATTATTCATCAATTTGCTCGAGCAGGCGCCAGTAACATTTCCATTGGACCCTATCACGTGCCAATGTAGCCCAATGGCATCTGGTTGATTCAGGAATATGAAGAGCCTCAAACCGTTCCTTCAGGGTCTTGACAAGGAAGTCTGACCATCTTGTAGGTGGGAGGCCACGTGATCTTTTGACATCCCGTGGGATCCAATCGGTAACAGCTCTAGTCCAGCGGTCATCTCCAAGTCTCATTACATGTCCAGCCCATCTGATTTTCAATGCCTTAGCAAATGAGACAGCATCCATAATTCTGGAATAGCGACGGAGGTTGGAACTCTGGATTCCTTCTCTCACTTGAGTGAGGCGTGATATTCCAAGCATAGCTCTTTCGATTCCACTCTGGGAGACCCAATAGCATTCTCATCCTGCTTTCGTAGGGCCCAGGTCTCTGAGGCGTATGTTAATGCAGGGAGAATGGTGGAGTCAAAGAGATGTGCCTGGAACCGGAGGTTCTTTGTCCTTTTAGCTATTTCTTCGATGCCTTTGAAGGCATTCCATGATAAAAATTAAATAATAATAATAATGAAATAATAATAATAATAAATAAGTAAATAGAAATATTTTTAAAAATTCAGAACCAGTGAACATAGCATGATTTGCTTGTAAATATATGAGGACACTAAAGAAAATGTTTAATTTTTTGAAGAGCATTATAAAAATGTATACAACTAATGATGATAAATGAGAAAAGCATAAGAAAGACAAATGTCTACCTCTGAAAATCAGTCTCTAAGGGAATTCACAATTCGGTAATGTGAGCTTGTCAGACAGCAGATTCCAAAGCAAAAGTAGCTTCCTGACTTCTCCTGAGTATTGGAGGAAACGGAAGCAGTTCTGTAGGCCAGTTCTGAAAGGAGACTGCCCTCAAGATGCATCAATTGGGTTAGGAAAAGCAGTGTTACGAGCCTACAACTGAGACAGAGCTCCAAAAATCCAAAGCGCTGGCCATCTAAGAGATTAATTATAGTATGCTTACATAAACATCAAGTGAGAAATATGCAAATATTACTTCATGATTACATTTTTTCTATCAGATGCACATAACTAACGTGTGAAAAAGGATTGCCATTTTATTCACGAAAACCAAAAAATTCCTTTGCCAGTACTACAAGATACATAAAATGAATTTCCGTATGCTTTTTCCACTCTGTAGAAGTTATATTATTACTTGAACATGTTTAATTATCATACTTCATGTTTCTTTAAGGAAATCTATTTAAACAAAATAATAAAAAGTTTAATATCTGTAACTGTTTTTTTACTAATAATATGCAGTGATTCAAGCACCTGCATCAAATATAGAGACAATGACTAAAAATATAATATATGAAGGGCCAGAGCGATAGCCCAGGGGTAGGGCATTTGCCTTGCACGCGGCTGGCCCATGCTGGTCTGGGTTCGATCCCGGCATCCCATATGGTCCCCGAGCACCGCCAGGAGCAATTCCTGAGTGCAGAGCCAGGAGAAACCCTGAGCATTGCTGCCGGGTGTGACCCCCCCCAAAAAAAAAAGCAAAAAAAAAGAAATATTTGAACTAGTATTAGAGAATTAATTTTATATTCACATAAAACTCACATAATTTGTGGTCTAACTTTCCATTTCACCCACAAACACTCTTGTTAAAATACAGAGTTTGATATCAAGTTAGGCCTTAACTCCATCTTGCTTTAAAAAAACTGATTATCAATTTTTCAAAATGGAATATAGAGAATAAAGTCAAATGTATGCATATGGAAGTCGAATAGAATTGCATAAAGTAAAATGGAATTGCATACTACTCCTCAAGATGAATCTAGGGCAATAAAAGCCATGACACCATCAAATATGCATAAAATAATCAGTACATATTTCAAGTTTAAATAAATATTAAAATATATAGCTCAAATGTTGCTTGCATTATTACTAATTTTACTTGAAGTTTCCATATTTTTCCTAATAAATACAAGAAAAACATAAAACATAGGAATACCTATACCCTGATTAACTAGAAAAATAACAGCTACAATTTTTTAAAATGTCATAAATTATAAGTTTATTTACATAAAAGTATTAATATATTCTTAAATCATACATCCTAAATTTTCATTTGATATTTTAAAAAGCTGTTTATAAAGAACCTAGTTATAAAATTGTAACCAGATTTTGTAAATTACGTCAGTTGTTGGTAAACAAAGTGTTGCATAAACAAAAATTAAAAGCAGTCTTTCGAAGGCAGCATGGCTTCATTGACGTAAAACTACAAGAAAGTTAGAAAAAGGCATGGGCATTGGCTGAGAACTACAAGGAAGGGTCAGAAACACTATTAGGTTTAGAACAAAATGCTTTAGAATCTGTGTCCTTAGCTTCTGCTTAAAATGATTCATAGTTTATGTTTCTAAGACACATTATATTAAATATAATTTGAGGGCAAAGTGAATTCAGATTAAAATATACTCCATAGCAGTGAGTGCCTTGAAGAAGAAGGCTTCACAACTCATCTTACTACAAATCAGTAAAACAACCCTTCCATGCTTAGGAATGGAGAATTTAAGGTGAACTACACAGCTGTGTTTTATACATACTATGATGCAAAGGCATATTATGACTTCATAAGACCTAAAATAACTCCATATACTGAACACACACCAAGACAACTTCACCACCTTCTTTCCAAAACCAACCTGCTTTTTGTTAAATTAGTACCATTACCTGTTGCAGGACTCCTATGGGCCGCTGCATCTGCTCTGGATTGCCTCCCGCAGATCACCCGTAGATAAGGGGTAGTCTAAATGTGGCAGTTTATCTGACCATGTATGCTGTACTAGCTGGTATAAATATTCTCCCATGCTATCACAATCATCGTGGGACTAGCTAGATCTTACCAGCATATTAGCCTGGCCACGCAAGGACACCTAAGTAATTAGACTAGAGAGAAATGCTAGTTTGCCTCCAAACAAACAAGCATGGCTCCCTGATAAAATATAAAACTACAATGAAGTAGAGGAGACTTGTGAAGGCTTGGAGAAATATTTAACTGGCATTGGTGTTGGTCCTGGTACAGTAACATGCCATCTCAGAAACCCCTTCTACATTTCAAAGGCCTCCCAGCTCAAAACATTAGCACAGTAAAGGCCCTAGGTGAGATGCAGTGAGGGGTTACCTGAGGCAGTGGACCCTCCTGCTTCCATAACAATGGGAGGAAGGTCTGAGCTGTGGGGGGGTATAAATTGCTGGTTCCCCGCCTCCTGGCTTCTTCTGGATCTCTCGCCTGTGAGCTTTATTCTCTGGAGCTTTGCACGCGGTGGTCGCCATCTTGGCCTACACGTGGCTGGGGTTCTCAGCCTGGGAATCCAAGGCATCGGTTTTTCCTTTGCTGATTTGTATGCCTGAACCTGTGATAAGTAAAGTTTTCTAAACCGCATCGGATTCCTGAGTGTCCATCCATTCCTCGCCGGTTTCAGAGGTAGAAGGGAACTCGCTCGGGCACTGTCGGGA
This sequence comes from Cryptotis parvus, assembly GCA_021461705.1. Classification (NCBI taxonomy): domain Eukaryota; kingdom Metazoa; phylum Chordata; class Mammalia; order Eulipotyphla; family Soricidae; genus Cryptotis; species Cryptotis parvus. Next base: position 9,427 of record JAJIBD010022835.1, on the reverse strand, counting down.
CTCCGGCGGAGCGCCTCGACAGTTACCTAAATCACCACTGGCGCTGATAATAAACACCTCCCTGAGACCCACACCCAATGCTTTTTTTTACTCCTTTCCAAATCACCTCATTTAATTCTTATTCTCTACCCAGTAAAAGCATGATTTACTTTCCTATATGACAAAAACTGATTAAAAATTTATCTCCATGTCCAGCTCATCTCTCTTGTGTCTAGCATTAATATTATAAAAACAGTTGTCATTTTCCTGTTTTATTGTTGTTTCGTTTTTTTTTTTTTTTTTTGCTTTTTGGGCCACACCGGCGATGCTCAGGGGTTTCTCCTGGCTCTGCACTCAGGAATTCCCTCCTGTGTGCTCGGGAACCAATGGGTTGCCGGTCCAAACTGGGCCGGCACAGGCCGGCCAAGGGTAAGGCAAACGCCTCTACCCGCTGGGCTATCGCTCCGGGGCCCCATTTTCCTGTTTTAAATAATGGAATGGTTCTGCTTACAGCACTTTATTCACACCTAAAATCATTTCTTCCATGTATTTTAAACAATCACCTTTATGTTCATCCATTCATTTAGGACAGTAGGCTTAATCCTTTCTTTGAAACATGCCATACATATTCCCATTTATTTTAATATAATTTCTGCACTCATGTTTCAAGATTCAAAGAAAAATATGAACCAATTAAATCCGATTTTCCCAAAATTTATATAAAAGAGTCAATATTAAAACTCTGCTGTTTGCAATACATGGCAATCTAGTTTAGAACAGGAGGGGATTTTTATGTTCCAAACACTGAATTTATAAACTACAGGAGCTAATATTTTCTCAAAATTAAAATAACCATATGCTATAGTAACCTGATAAACACTTTTAAAGGAAAAAATAAAGAATTTGAAGTTTTTAAAGAAATATTTGTTTCCTAGAATCTAATTATTTATATAGTTTTAATTATTATTCATCACTTGCATTGGGTAGTAGAAAATTCTTAATTTGAGAGCAAATTACAATCTTATTTCCTAGCTAAAACTGGTGATCATAAATATAAATAGTATTCAAAAAGATATGTTCATAATTATAAATTATTCTGGAACAGCATTTCATATGATGTTTGTAATCTATGCATTGTTCATATTTTAAAACCAGCTTAGGCTAGAGCGATAGCACAGTGAGTAGGGCATTTGCCTTGCAAATGGCTGACCCGGGTTCCATCTATATCATCCCATATGGTCCCTAGAGACCCTAAGGAATAATTGTTAAATGAAGAGTCAGGAGTAACCCTGAGTAACCCCTGAGCATCACCGGTAATGCACCCAAAAAAGAAAAATAAATAAATAAATACATAGGATTTTCAGCTTAGGATTCATGAGGATTTAATGACACATGCCAAAATCATATTAATTATTGCCTCAATAACTTTAATGTAATTCAATTATTACAACTGATTCTGTAATATTTATGATCAATCAAATGAGAAGTAAACCAATGACTAAAGCATGCTGTCACACAACATATGGATTTTGGTGGCAAAAGTTCTTAAATAGCAATCCAACTATTATCTGCAGATCTAAGCTTCTTTAAAAAATCATCTTGATAAGGTTTTCATAAGAAAATTACTTTTATGAACAATAAAGAATTCTTTGGCATGGCTTAAAAGTCTGATAAATCCCTTGAGAAAGCAGATGGTGCTTAAAATAGGCTTTGTATCACCTGTTTTATGATTCTGAGCGCCCAACCATAAAGTCTTCTAAACTTTGTCAGTTTCCAAATGAACTGTGAAATAAACATAGTCAAAAGCAAGGAGGAAAGTTTTGTATTTAATAAAGTAAGTACAGGATATATTGTTCATGAGAATAGGTGGAACTGCAGTGATTTTATTATACATTACCTTAGTATTGCAGATGCAAATTCAAAAAGTGTCTGGGTGCCATAGATATAGTAGAGGGGTACTTGTGCTTGCTTTGTATGTAGCCAAGATGGTTTCACCTCTGAAACTGTATATGATCCTTCCAAATGCTCAAGACTAACAACTGACTAGAGAAGCAGTAGTGTGTCTTGAACTCAGACAATCTACAGACCCACCACTGCAAAAAACAAACAGGAAACTCCACAAGTGTATATATCTCTATATTAATATGGCTATATTAATATGGCTATATATAAATAAATAAGAATGTGTGTCGGGTGTCTGGCGTCCCCGACAGTGCCGGGAGCGAGTTCCCTTCTACCTCCGCCGGAAGAATAGATGAAAACTCACGAGTCCGGTGCAGTTCCAAAAAATGGCTTTTAATAGTACAAAGCTCTTCCACAGCACTCCAATATAATGAACAAACTCTAGCTCTGGTCCTAACTAGACCATACAAAAGAGCCTAAGTCTCCTACCAAAGAGAGAGGATCTCACCTGAGCTGAGTCCTACCAGAAGAAGGGAGTAAAGGCCAAAGATCAAAAAGGCCAAAAGCCAAAGCCGCAGGAGCCAAAAAAGCTGAAGGCTGAGGAACCAAAAAGGCAAAAGGTGAGAGGTGAAGGGGCCTCAAGTCAGCCCCTTATATACACCAAAGTAATCCAATGGGGAGGTTGTCATGCCAACAAAGAACCCTAAACAGAGTGTAGTGCCACACCCTATTGTAGGTAAAAACAAAGGTTACACCAAGGACTAATCCCGGGATTATCTCTTATGTAAAACACTGGAGAGAGAGGGGGTTGATATAAAGTAATACATCTTAACTTCTGAGCTTAGTGTAATCTAGATGGTACCCACAAGGTCCTTCTTTACTGCACCAGGGTGATTCTGAGTATCTTGTTCTCATGTACTGAAAGGGTCATACTCGCCTGCTTAGAGCAAACTAGTATGATCCTTCCTATAGTCTACCTTTAGTCTCAGCTAGCCAGGGTGGTAGTCTCCTGGTAAATTCTAACTGTCCCACGTTGGGTGCAGTGGCAAAAGAGGAGCCGTGCCCAATCTAGAAAACATAGAAGTCTTAGTAGATGTATAAGTCAGTAGTTATTCAATCAAGGTGACTTCTGTAACTGCCACACTCTCTAGCAGTGTTTACATAGAAGAGAGATCTCATTAGAATGAACCTTGGCTTAAATAAGATTAAGCTGGGAGTGAGCAAAACAACAAAACTCCCAGATTAGCTAAACATGTCCTCCAACAAACGTGGATCTGCACGCCGTGGTTCCCGAGGGTAGAGGTGCTGTGAGCAGGGGCTGGGAATTCAGACCACTGGTTTGTATAAGGTCTGACCTGAATCTAGCGGAAATGATTGTTATTTGAAATCATTTGCAAATTAATTTTTGGGTTTGTTTTTGGAGAATGGGACCATAATTGGTTGGGGATCACTCCTTTTTTTTCTTTTGGGGTCACACCCAGCACAGCTCAGGGCTGAATCCTGGCTCTTCACTCAGTATTCACTTCTGATGACTTGGGGACCATAGGCGATGCCAGATCAAACCTGGTTAGCTGAGTGCAAGGTAAATGCCTTACCCCAAAGCTTTTTATCGCTCCAGCCCCAGAGCTCACTCCTGGTGGACTCGACCATATTTGCTGCTGGGGCTTCAACTTAAGTCACTGGTTCATGAAGCACCGCCTCATCTGCCATAGTATCTTTCCTGTCCCATTTGCAAATTTAAATGATTACCTGGACTTTTTTTTGAACCCTTTTTAAAACCCTTAAAATGGCGTGTGCTGCTTTCACTCACTAAATGTTTTATTTGGAGATGTTAAAAGAGTGATGCTTCAATGACGCAAGCCTGGCAAGCTCCCGTGTTGTATTTGATATGCCAAAATACTAGTAATTATATTAGGTCATTCCTACGACCTAATATAATGGTTTGAGGCTCTTTATGTTCCTGTAGCAAATCCGATGCCCTTGGCTCCTACTGGTGAGACAGGACATATGGAGATATTACTGGTGCCCGCTCTAGCAAATAGAACATGAACGGGAAGATCGTGATCATGACATATAAATAGAGATATAGTAGAAAGACAAAAGGTTATAGATATATAAGTAAAGGAGGAAAAGGGAAACAGGTTATTTTTAAGAAATTTATGTTTAAATTTGTCATGCTTCTAAAAACAAAAGGAGACACATACTTAAAATGTAACTCAATATATCTTTTTTTAGAAACATAGATGTCATTACTGATTTATATGGGGAAACCTCCAGTATTACTTAAAACCAGAGTGCTAATAGAATAATTAGCTCTTATCTTAAAATTTATTTTGCACTGATAATCGTAAAGCAAACTGACAGCAAAGCCAATACATAAGAGGAAATAAATATAAGCATACATAGAAAACTCCTCATGAGGTAAGGCCCTAAACAGAAAGACTTAGTTTAATAAAACACATGAATTATGTCAACAAGTTCCTTTATTTTGCAAGTTTACATTAGTTCAATATCATATTCTTAGATAATATTTATAACATTCCTAGATTATTTAACATATTATTTAAGGAATATATAATAGATAACAATATATAATATATAATATTATATATAATTTATTATATAATATATAACATTTTATATATATTATAATAGATAATAATATATAATATTCCTTAGATAATATTCACTACCCTGCAGCATTTTTTTTCATTCCGCCCAGGTATGCTGATCCAGAGACTTACAGGCATGGGGCAGACTGCTCTTCTCCTGCCCCAGCGGCTCACGAGGTGCCGGGAGGGATGGCGGTTCTAGCCCTGGCCGCGCCACCCCAGCAGAGACTCACAACAAGCCAGACGACTTCCTCCACTCCATGAGGGCCACATCTTCCACATCGGACTCTCTTCAGAACTCCACCCAGCAGCAGATTGAGCCTATCACAGCCCGGCCTCGGGCTGTATTTATGACTACAAGGGTATGCCACCCACGAAAGCCTGGCAAGTTGCTTCTCGCGCCGCATTTGATATGCAACATGGATTAGTAACACTATATTAGGTCATTCCCATGACCTAATATAATTGCCTGAGGCTCTTTATGTTCCTGGAGCAAGCAGATGCCCTTGGGCTCTACTAGCATTAGACAGGACATATGGAAATATTACTGGTGCTCACTTGAGCAAATAGATGATCAACAGGAAGATAGTGATAGTAGATAATATTACTTCTATTTAATACTTGAATGAAGTAAACCACACTACTTACAGTCCCATATTAGTGTATTAACATAATATGAATTGTTCAAACCATTATTTTATTCATTCACTCTCAAATCTTAGCTTGCGTAATATGTTGATGCTAGAAACATATTGGCAAAGAAAAGTGTCATAAAGACATTAGTATATTATAAACTGGATAAAAATTGTAGCTCCTGGAACATTCTCGTTAATAATTACTGCTATGAAGACAATAATAATCCTGAGACTAGAGTATAACTTGCAGATGGAAGATAAACAAAACGTGCCAATTACCAGTGATGATTTAATGTAACTCAAATAGTGGTCATAAGGAAAACACCAAATTGTACTTAGAGATCAAATAATTAAGATATAATGAGTGCCACCTCTGGTAAGGTAAGAATAGGAGAAAGTGAAGAGAAAAACTGAGATTTGTCAAATAAATTTGTTGTCAATATATAATGCAGTCTAGTCTTACAGATATTAATATTATATACTAGTAAATATCTCAGGGGAAGGCAGAAAATAGATTTCTTCCTTGGACACCCGAAGTTTTTAACATGCAAACTAATGCTTTTAAAATAATTTATTTACCACTCACCAATGTCCCCTGATTCCCCCCCCTTCCTATACAGACTCTAGACATACACTTTGCCTCTTTCTCTCTCTTTCTTCCTCTCTCTCCCCCTCTCTGTCGCCCTTCTCTGGAGGGATAATGCTGTAACACTGTATGACCAAACCAAAACATGAACACCTTTTGTAATTGTATATCTCAGGTGGTATAATTAAAAAATAATAAATAAATAACTTAATTTTGTTCAGTGTGCTAAAGAAGACTAGGAGATTTTTGTCTTCATGTAATTAAATAAAACTTAAAACTCTCATTTTGGATGAATTTTAAACTGGTCATTATCATATCCATCAAAGTCTATACATAAAGGATAAGCATTTTATACACATTTATTTTAGTTTCCTACTTTCTTAGCAATTGTCAACCCAATATTATTTTAAATAATTCTGTACTAAGAAAAAAGTTAGAAAGTTCTAAAATCTTCGCCTAGTCCCTTGCTCCTACAAATTTCAGCACACCAAAAATTCTCTTTAACCCATGTGATGAATCTCAAATATTTTTCTCCAGTAAAACCTTGTAAAGTACTCTGTACTTTTAAAAGTTAGTCAGGCAGTCTCTGCATATTAATAACAATTTTTTGAACCTCTCATGAATTTGACATCGAATGAATATTCCTTCTAATAAACCTTACCACCAAAGTTATCAGAAAACTTTACAGACCCAAAGCTGTGAAGTTTGATTTTTTTGTATGCTAAACTTATAAATCTCTTCAAAGTGAGGGACAGAAAGATAGAGTTTATGAACTTACATTGTACATGGAAGTCCCTGGGTCAATCCTTAGAAGAACATAGCTCTAGCACTACCAGCAATGATCCCTAAGCACAGAGGTAGGCACACTCTGAGCACACGCTATTCATGACTCATATCCAAGTTCCCACTCTCCATGCAGGACACCCTGGGCTAGAGTCTACGGGGGTCTTGAAGACTTAAACAAAAGAAATCCCTTTAATGGCAGAGAAAAATTAATGAACCATGAAGATGAGAAAAGTACTCTAAAACATAAGAGGAAAATATTTTTGAACATTAGAACAAGATTTAGTATATCTGTTTTTCTCAATCTGATAAATGCTACACAATAAATATTTTACGAAACAATTTAAACTCTTTCCTACTAGACTTACTAACAACAGTAATTCACACGAAAATTAATTCAATATACAGGAAAAGAATTTTATTTCAATATCAGAATACAATTCTTCATATTATCCCTCCTAAAAAATTTGTAGAAAAAAAGCATCCATATACTGAAAAGGGCGTCATTTCATCCTGAATTACAAATGCAATTATATTCAGACAATGAAGAATAAATAAAATTAAAAGTGGATAGATCCATACAATATGCCAGCGGTATAAATATGGATTATTTTGATACAGGTATGGTCATGAATGTAAAAAAATTATCTTTAAAAATAGGGATCTAAACATGGTTCAGAATCAAAGGCACAGAACAAACATCTGAAATGATCAAGAATTCAATACTTGAATTTAATTCTTGAGGTCCAAGAATTCAATACTAGTGACACTGCAGGCATGGAGTACAGCCTCTAGAGATGTCTGTTTTGACTCTAGTGGGACAATGGAGTGGGAGACTCCTGAAATGACCTAATCGTCTGTGGAATTACTGCAAACAAAGAGTCACAGCCGCCTACCAATAATGGAATTAGGCGTGTGAACACCACTGGCAAAAGGTGAACTACAACACCATTCATAGAATATATTGGCACTATAAGGCCCCCCATGACATGGCGAGAGCCAAGCTACTGGCTCTCACTGTGCTCAGCCACTCATGAGGTGCCTAGGAGGGATGGGTTTGTGCTCTGGCCCGCCACCCAGCAGAGCCTCACAGCTGACCCCCCACCCATGAGGACCGTCGCATTTCACATCCTGACTTCTCGTCAGAATCACCCAGCAGACCAGCCTATCACAGCCTGGCTCGCATGGTCGCCAGGGCCGCGCTGGGTTCATCAATAAATGCTGGATTTTGAGATGGCTACAAGACTATGCTGGCCTGCACGGCAGAGCCTGGCGTTACCGTCTGGCTTTGATAGCAAGAGGCTGGAGCAATAAATTTCTATGAGAATTCCTCGGCCCCGCAATCTCGATGGAATGGTTTGAGGCTCTTCATGTTCCTGAGCAAACAGGCCCTTTGGCTCTACTCTGCATGAGACAGGTCATATGGAGATAAACATTGGTGCCCGCTCGAGCAAATCGCACGGTGAATGGGAAGACAGGATACAGTGATCTTTTTGATATCATGTCGACATGCCAACATACCAAATTCTGAAGAATGGATATTATTCCCAGCACTTCTCCCTTCTCTGAAATCCAACATGCCATTTCTTCAGTTAAGAAGGAAACAACACTAGACCAAACAAAGTCAGATCCTAACACCTGAAGAATCTGCTCTCAGTACTCAGCCAATACACTGGCTCGCCTTCACATGCCACCTGTTGGAATGCAAGGTGCCCTCCCCCAATGGAAAACCAGCAGGACAGTTCTAATGTTCAAGAAGGGAGAGACCATGACATGGCAACTATCTTCCATCTGCTTAAGTTGTCTGTCATCTACAAACTACTCGAGGTATTCTGAATTAGGTCTTCATCTAGTGCTGGGCAGAACACCTGATGAAGGACAACTAAGAGAGCAATCAGGCTTCTGAAAAGGATTCAGCACACTGACCATACCCACACAGTAACCAAGCTCATTGAAGTTTGTAGGAGTTCATGCTGCTCTGTCTCACATTCATTGATATAAAGAAAGCCTTGTATCTCTGTGGAGACTGAAGTGGTCATCGAAGCCCCAGCCAAACAGGTACCAAACCAACACATAAAGACATGCTTTGTGAGCTTTATTACAGTTTTACCACCAGGATCTCACCATTCTACAGGTAAGTGATCATCGACCATAAGAGGGGTCTGCAGGGTGATACCATTTCACCAAAACTCTTCAACACCACCCTAGAGAACATATGTGACATTTAGAATGGGAAAGAATGGGAGTGTAGACAGATGGTCGGCAACTACAACATCTCTGCTTCGCTGATGACATCGGTTTGATTAACACCAAACATTAGCCAACTGGCACAAATGCTGGCTGACTTTGACCAAGAATGTGGAAAATAGGTCTACAGCTGAATCTCAATAAACTATGTCTATGAGAAATGAACTAGTTCCAGAGGCCCCATTCACTCTCAATGGAATAAACATCTCTGAATGCAACAGCAGGGTACTGTTGAGAAGTCAACATGATGAATGGCTTAAACCTGAGCTGTGAAGGAGGAAGAGGAGCTGCATGTACTGCCTTCAAAAGCATTGAAGAAATAGAGAAAAGACAATGAACCACCAGCCTGGGCACATTCTTAGACTGCACCATTCTCCCTGCATTAACATACGCCTCAGAGACCTGGGTCCTACTATAGCAGGATGAGAATGCTATTCGGGTCTCCCAAAGAGAAATTGAAAGAGCTAGGCTTGAATATCACGCTCACTCAAGTGAGAGAAGGAACTGGAGTTTGGACTCCTGAAGCTGTTCAGAGTCAAGGATGTTGACATGTTTGCCAAGGCATCAAAAATCAGATGGGCTGGACATATGCGATTTGGAGACACAACCGCCTACTAGGAACCATTACTGACTGGATCCCGGGATGCCAAAAAGATAACTTAGCCACCTACAATATGGTCAGA